>PVKU01002477.1:0-225344 GCA_004027475.1 Anoura caudifer | reverse complement strand
GAGCTGAAAGCAAGCCTGGCGTGTCTGAGGATCAGCCAGGGGGCTCCAAGCTGGAGCGGGGTGGGCCCGGGGCAGCTGATGTGAAATGGGGTTGGACGGAGAGACTGAAGCCAGGTCGGACAGCACCCTGTCGGTCATGGTAAGGATTTCACAGTGTGCAGTAGGACCCCCGTTTATCTGCAGGGGGGATGTCCCAAGACCCCAGTGGGTGCTTGAGACCACGGATAGCACCGAACCCGAATGAGGCCCGGTTTTCCTACGCACACGTTATCTTGTCACTTGAAAGAGGCACTTTACAGCTTCTCCTTGGCACACTGAGTTACTAGCACCCTTACTCTTGTGCTTCAGGTTCATGATGAAGTAAAGTAAGGGTGGCTTCCACACAAGCACTGCCACCCCGAGACGGTTGATCAGCAAACCGAGACAGCCACTGAGTGACTCATGGCAGAGGGCGCACATAGCGTGGAGACAAAGGGCGGATTCACGGCCTGGGCAGGACGGAGCTGGACGTGAGATTTCATCATGCTGCTTGGAATGGTGTGCAATTCAAAACTTCCGAATTGTTTATTTCTGGAATTTTCCATTTAATATTTTTAGACTGCAGGTGAGCATGGGTAACTGAAACCGTGGAAAGGGAAAGTGCAGATAAAGGGGCTGCTGCGCCCCAGGTCAACTGGGAAGTCGTCGGAGGCTCTGACTAAGGAGTGACTCTGCCTTAGTGATATTTTTAAAGGAACCACCTTGACTCCTGGGTGGAGAATAGACGTCGGGGCCACAGCGGAGGCAGGCTGGCCAGAAAGGAAGTTGAGGCTATTACCAGACAGGAACTGGGCCCAGAGCAGGTCTGCCTTGGGCCAGCCTGTAGCGTGTGGGCTCTTGACTTTGTGCGGGAAGGATTTCACAACACGAGTCAGGATGATTTTGAGGATTGTTAAAGCTGGAATCAGTGAAACAAGGAAGGGCTTAAGTAGGAAGAAAATGCAACAGGACAGAGTCTAGGTGGAGCTGCTTTGGCTCTCTAGAAAAAGTCAGAGAAAAGGGGCTGAGGAGACAGGTTTGGGGATGAGCCTGGGAGGAGCTGCTGCCCAGTGCTCCCCTGGTTGCCAGCTTTGTGGGGACCCTGCACACCCGAGAGGGAAGGAAGGTGAGGGTGTGCTCCCTTGAAGGAGAGCACGTCCTTGGTCCTTCATTTTGAGGGTTTTAAAAGCTGCGGGTTTAGGAGAGGCCTTAGGGGAGGATCTCAATAGATTATTCACCAGCTTTCTGCTGATGCACCAAAATGAGATTTACTCTCTTAACTTTATCCATCCTTGGGTGCAGTTGGGCCAAATGGCACCAACTGGATTTTTACTATCTCCCTGAGCAGGGCGATTTAAGCTTTTCACTCTTAAATGTCCTTGGTTTAGGGAAGATAGGATTTTGTGATCTACTGACGGCTGTAAACTGCTTGGCTATTTACTTACCCAATCGGTCTCAGTCTCCCTATCCCACTTGTCAGGTTTACTAGCCTGTCTCAAGGCAGCCGGGAACAACGTGGTTTGGACTGGTGTGGTACGGGTGGAGGCGCTGACAGGCGGTGGGATTCTGCTTTCATACAAGGTGGCACCCACATGGGACTGTGGCTAATAATGCCACTTTCATGTAGCGTGGGGATGGCCATCCGGCCTGGCAGCCTCCCCACTATGACCTGTACCCCCACTCAAGGTCTCCGCCAACCCGGCTGCCTCTCCCTCCTCCGCTCGTCATCACTGAGGCACAGGGAGCCTCTGGGTCCTAAACGTGCAATGTACCAGCTGCGGGAATCCAGGGCCCTGCCCCCAACTCCCCGTCCCCACGCACCCACCCCACCTCCACCCCCTCGCCATGGCTCCTGCTCCAGGTTGGAAATCGCAGGCTGATCTGGAAGCCCCCAGAGCGTGCTGCTCAGCCTGATGTTTTTGGACCCCCTATACCTACCCTGACGCCTGTGAAGTTCCACCTCCTTTCAAAGCCGTGGGCCTTCGGGGGTTTGGGAATCACAGCCTTTGACTCCTAATTTCTGCCTCTCCGAAATCTCTCCAGGTAACATCCCCTCTTTCCAGGAGGACACCTCCCTCAGGTGAAGTTCATGAATTAGCTGCAAATGTTAAGGAACAGATAAAGGGACTTAGAAAAATCCTTTTTACTCTTTTTAAAAATATATATTGTATAGATTATGCTGTTACAGTTGTCCCATTTCTCCCCCTTTATTTCCTTCCGCTCTGCATACTCCCTCCCACCTGAATTCCCCCCATCTAGTTCATGTCCATGGGTCGTACATATAAGTTCTTTGGCTTCTATATTTCCCATAAAATTCTTAACCTCCCCCTGTCTATTTTCTACCTACCATTTATGCTGCTTATTCTCTGTAGCTTTCCCCCCTCTCTCCCCCTCCCACTCCCTGCTGATAACTCTCCGTGTGATTTCCATTTCGGTGATTCTGTTCCTGTTCTATTGTTTGTTTAGTTTTTTTTTTTTTTTTTTTTTTTTTTTTTTTTTTTTTTTTTTTTTTTTTAGGTTCAGTTGTTAATAAGTGTAAGTTTGTTGTCATTTTACTGTTCATATTTTTTATCTTCTTTTTCTTAGATAAGTCCCTTTAACATTTCATATAATAAGGGCTGGGTGATAATGAACTCCTTTAACTTGACCTTATCTGGGAAGCACTTTATCTGCCCTTCCATTCTAAATGATAGCTTTGCTGGGTAGGGTAATCTTGGATGTAGGTCCTTGCCTTTCATGATTTGGAATACTTCTTTGCTTCTGGCCTCTAAGGTTTCTTTTGAGAAATCAGCAGACAGTCTTATGGGCACTCCTTTGTAGGTAACTGTCTCCTTTTCTCTTGCTGCTTTTAAGACTCTCTCCTTATCTTTAATCTTGGGTAATGTAATTATGATGTGCCTTGGTGTGTTCCTCCTTGGGTCCAACTTCTTTGTCACTCTCTGAGTTTCCTGGACTTCCTGGTAGTCTTATTTCCTTTGCCAGATTGGGGAAGTTCTCCTTCATTATTTGTTCAAATAAGTTTACAATTTCTTGCTGTTCCTCTTCTCCCTCTGGCACCCCTATGAATTGGATGTTGGAACGTTTAAAGATGTCCTGGAGGTTCCTAAGCCTCTCCTCATTTTTTTGAATTCTTATTTCTTCATTCTGTTCTGGTTGAATGTTTATTTCTTCCTTCTGCTCCAAACTGTTGATTTGAGTCCCAGTTTTCTTCCCATCACTGTGGTTCCCTGTACATTTTTTTTATTTCACTTTCCATAGCCTTCACTTTTTCTTCTAATTTGTGACCATATTCAACCAATTCTGTGAACATCCTGATTACCAGTGTTTTAAACTGTGCATCTGATACGTTGGCTATGTCTCCATCACTTAGCTGTATTTTTTCTGGAGCTTTGATCTGTTCTTTCATTTGGGCCATTTTTGTTTCGTCTCAACTCACTTGTTACGTAGTAAGGGGTGGAGCCTGAGGTGTTCACCAGGGAGGGGCAACACTTCACTGCGTTGTGATGCCGTAGGTGGGGGAGGGTCTAAGAGGGAGAGTGCTGCTTGCTCCATTCTCTGTGGGATTTCAGTCACTTCCCTTGCTACCCACAAGCAAACTGGGCCCTTCTGGTGCTGATTCCCGGGTGGGTGGTTTGTGTATGTTCTAGGACCCTGTGGGTCTCTTCAATAAACTCTCCTGTGGGGCTGAGAGTTTCTCTCACTGCCGCAACCCCCACAGGTGTTTTCAGTCAGAGGTTTGAGGCTTTATTTCCCTGCTGGAGCCCTGGGTTGTGGGTCTGTCTTGCTCCCCAGTTCTTCCTCCCGGTTTATCTGCATGAGAGTGTGGGACCACCTGGTCCACCAGCTGCCACCTCACCGCGAGTCCTCTCTATCTGGCTGCTCATCTCCGCCCCTCCTGCCAGTCTGGGTGAGTGTTTCTTCTTTAACTCCTTGGTTGTTGGACTTCCGTACAGTTTGATTTTATGTCAGTTCCGGTTGTTTTTTGTTTTTAAATTTGTTGTTGTCCTTCTTTTGGTTGTGTGAGGAGGCACAGAGTGTCTACTTATGGCTCCATCTTGGCTGGAAGTCATCCTTTTTACTCTTGACAAAGCTTTTCCATGGATTTGGTAATCTTACTATGGAGATTAGAAGTGGAAAGCTCAGTCTTTCTTTTTTTTGGCATTCTTACATTAACAGACTAATATCCTTCCCTTTCACCCTCCCCCTGTCCACTAAGAAGGCCCTTTACAGAGAAATGCAAACAGGAAAAGCGCAGTGCTAGATTCCCAAACATTTCCCCTCTCCCGTAATTGAACCACTCTGAGCATCTTCTTCAGACTCCCCGGGGAAAGGCACCCAGGCCCCGGGAGCTGTCCCAGGGCGGTGGGGCCTGGAGCTTACTGTCTCCTCTGCTGTGTGCTGGGCAGGCGCCAGGCCCACCCTTTCCCTGGTTGTTTGGCTGAAGAGGTTTGGGAAAATCTCCAGAGAAAATTGTTAAAACGAATCGGAAACAGGTTATTGCTGGCACGTGGAAGAGCTGCGGGTGTGGAAATAGGGGGCCGTGTATTTAGATGGAGGTTTCTGGACGTTCGAAGGGAGTCATCGATAAAAACACAGCGAGTACAAGTCTGGGACTTTTGAGCACAGCGTGGGGACACTCGGTGGGAAGAGGAGTAGCCCAGACTCCTGGGGGAACCAGGCCATCCCTGCTCTCAGCACGGGGCGGCCTCTTGTCCAACAGAGCTGGAGGTGAGTTCAGACAGTGGTGAGGTGCAGAAGCTCGGGCTTTTACACCAGTTCAAAAGAACCTATGCACCCCAATGTTCACAGCAGCACAATTTACAGCAGCCAAGTGCTGGAAGCAGCCTAAGTGCCCACCAGTAAATGAGTGGATCAGAAAACTGTGGTGCATTCACACCATGGAATTCTATGCAGCAGAGAGAGAGAAGGAACTCCTATTCTTCGCAACAGCATGGATGGAACTGGAGAGCATTATGCTCAGTGAAGTGAGCCAGGCGTTGAAAGACAAATACCATGGGATCTCACCTATAAGTGGAGCCTAATCAACAAAACAAACAAGGAAGCAAAATATAACCAGAGACATTGAAATAACGAACAAACTGACAGTAACTAGAGGGGAGAGAGGAGCGGGGAGGGGGATAATGGGGGAAAATAGGGGAAGGATCGTCAAGGAACATGTATAAAGGACACATGGACAAAGCAAAGGGGGGTAGGATCAAGGGTGGGAGGTGGGGTGGGTGGGCTGGGGGACAGTGATGGGGGGAATGGAGACAACTGTATTTGAACAACAATAAAAAATAAAAAAAAAAAAAGAAGCTGAGGCTTTCAGCCCATGTGCTGAAGGGGCCATGTGCTGAACCTGACCACTGAGGGAGGCCTGCGTGGCAGCCTCACTAGCTCAGAAACCCAAAGTTACCACGTAGGATGGTCTGAAATGAAAACTTCTTCACTGAAAGCAAGTCAAGGCCAGTCGGCACGTCCTAGGCTGGACAGGCTCCCTTTGATTCCTTTCTTGGAACTGTCGGAAAGCTGCATCTAAACACGTGGCTGCCTGTTTCCACACATGGAGCTCTTCCTTGACAAAGGTCGGTCTTTACCTTAACTGAGCCTGCCTGTTGTCTTGCTGCGTCTATGATAACACACCTTTGGAATGTGAAGGCAACTTCCCTTTTTCTGGGCCCTTCAGGGGCACATGGACACCACGAATCCCTTCCTCGTTATTATTATCAAGTTAATTGTTGTTCGCTGTCCTAGACGCACAAATATAAAAGAAGTATGTGTCCATCCCTTTTACTTTTTATCCAGTCCCAGAGCCTCCAGCCCCTGCCCCTCCCCCACCCATGCTTTGCTTTCTCCTGCCTCCCCAGTCAATCACCAGTGAATTTCATGTAACCCTCTTGTATCTTGCCACTCTTCTGATTCTAATGTCTAAAATAAGTGGTGAAACTGACATTTTCTGGAGCATTTTCTCAATCTTTTGAGATTTTTGCTTCCCAGCAATTGTCATCAGTTGGGCTCAAATAAACTCATAAAAATTCTTACAGGTTGGGACGTTTCTTACATTGACAATGGCCACTCACATCTTGTGCCATTAAATTCCGAGACTCAGTCTCTCTATCAGTAAAATAGGAATCATACTTCTGCCCAAACCACCTCACAGGCCTGGCAATAAAGGCCTCCTGACCTATAAAAGAGCTGAGTAAATTCCCAAGTTGGGACAAATGAGAAATGGGAGGAGGAAGTTATCCCGAAGGCGGAGACATCATGAGTCAAGTTTTCCCGACGCCTCTGCTCAGGGCACCTGCCTGGGTCCAAGGGTTGAAAGGGCTATCCTGTCTAACCAGAAGCAGGGCTCTCTGGCAATAAGCAGGAAGCCGTGTGTGGTGTGATGGCCTCCCGAGAGAGCTGGCGGGGTCGGCGGAGGGAGGTTGTCCCGGGGTGGAGGTTTGCCGTCAGCGACAGGCATCAGAAACGTGCGAGTCATGATCGCAGCCCCTTTGGAATACAGCGGTTTTGAGCAGCGGCGCACGGGACGCCAAGCGTCCGATGATGCAGGGTTCACACTAGTCCTAGAGACCTGTGAAGAGAAGCCAATGTATTACTGCTGGAGTGTTTCTATGTCAAGGGCAACCTTACAATTTACCCAACAGAGCCTTCGGGGAGAAATGAGGGTCATTTTTAAGAGGCCTGCATTATTGCAGTGGGACACTCGTTCCTTTTATTTTATTCCTTACACGTTTACAATTGGAAAATGCTATCACCGTGGAATTATTAAGCAGTTTCAAGGAATGATTAATTTCTTAAAATGTATTTTTGAGAGTACCTTTCCTTATTTCTTTTCATGTTAAAAACATTTGCCCTCTCGGAAGTCAGTGTGTGTGTGTGTGTGTGTGTGTGTGTAACTGGCACGAATGTGGCGGCCTGACCTTCAGCTTCGGGGGAGGAGGAAGTGCAGTGAGGGGCAGCTGTGAAGGGTGGGAGGGAGACAGAGTGAGTCAGTGCCTTTGCCACACCCTCCTGCGCGTAGGCGTGACCCAAGGCCATCCACCCGGCTCTGTATCAGAGAAAGAAATCCTGCAGAAGTGGCCCGTGGCGGTGACCGCAGGAGTAGTTCCTCTTTTGAAGGCTAAAGCTCCCATAGCTGTGGGAGGCACAGCCAGCTTTTGTGCTCCTCCCTCCCTCCCCTGCGGACAAACCGGGGAGAACTGTGTTTTCTCTCCCTCTCGTAGGAGAGTCATGCTGACTACGAAGAGCCATTGGCTCCAGGGGCTGAAAAGAAGGAGTGGAGGCAGATGAATGGACAGCATTTTAGGGTGGGCTCTGGGTTCTTAATGACCTTGAGCCATCCCTTTAGTTTGGGGCAGCGGCCCTCCCAGAAGAGGGAGCCCTCTGGGTGCATTAGCTGAGACCTGGGGTCTCCCTCTGTGTCGGAGTGGGTTGGGTCCCCGTCCAGGGGCGTGTCCCAGTGTGAACTCTCTCCGTCAGCGGGAGACGCTCTTGTCCACCTGCCAGTCCTCCCTGAAACTGTGACCGAAGGAGGCAGGTTTGGCTGCCCACCACCACGAACGCTAGATTGTAGGGCAGGTGTTGGTGCGAAAGGAGGTTTTCTCAGGCACCGGACCTGGGAGGATGGTGGGCCCCCATCTCAAATACCATCCCCCCTTCCTGCTCAAGCCTGCAGTTCTTACAGGGATGGGGGGAGAAGGCTTTATTTCCTATCAAATTATCTTGCTAGCTTTTGGTGCGCCGGGGTCCTGTTGATCCATCTTTCTAGTTTCTGTGGCCTTCAGTGTAAGAACCTCCCCAGACTCTATCCTGGCCAGCGGGGCTGACTTTGTGCCACTGTGAATGACTGTCTACAGTAACAAAACTTTTCCCACCTAATAAAGTGCAAGGTGAGCCTCCTGCTCCCACATTTGAGAGAGAGAGAGAGAGAGAGAGAGAGAGAGAGAGAGAGGGAGAGGAGGGAGGGAGATCTTCCTTAGAAGTTCTCAAGGATCTGAGAGTAAACACATGAATTCTCCCACTAAAACCCTCCTCGCCCTGCTCATAGGTAACCTCCTCATTGCCAATCCCAGCAAAAACTTCCCAACACATTCCCTCACACGGTTGACATAACCTTGTATTGAAGATCTCCTCTTGAACCTTGAGGAGAGCACTCTGCCGTGGCTCCCTGGCCACCTTTCACACTACGCCTTGAGGTCAATGGCTTCCTACATCTGTCCCATAAATGTAGCTCCTGGTTCTTAGAGTTCCACTTTTGTTCTTCTCACTCCTCAATTTTTTTTCCCAGCAATTTCATCTGATCCCAGAGCCTGTGTTTGTACCTTTTAACAAGCATTCCGAGTGTGCTGATTCCCAAGCAGTTTTGAGCATCTCTGGACTTCTTACCCATCTGGTTCTTAGCTTCCCCACGCACAAAGTGGGGGTAATGATGGTGCCTGGTCTATTGCTTGGGTTCTATTGGTGGGTTCGTAGATGTAAGGCATTTAGGACAGTGCCTGGCACATAGATTCACATAAGTGTTCAGTTGTTGAGTAAAGGAGAGGCCTAACAGGAAATAAGTTTTCAAAGGAACATGGAAGCCTTTTGCAGAGATAGTTGTTCCCCAAGATCTAGTCACCCTTCTTCCAGAATCCGCACATAGTCACGCAGCATTCCTTGCAACTAGGTGTGGCCGTGCAGGTAGGTTCTGGCGAATGAGGGCTAAGTAGAATGGTTTTGTGGTGGTGTCTGGAAGCTTCCCTACCAGCTAGCTTGGCTCTTTGTCTTTTTCTTCCTGCCACTCTGAAGCCCAGACCTTGAGGTGACACCTGCCATTTTAAAACATGGGCATGAGGACTGTCTGTCAAGCGCGTGACGAGGTTGAGCTGGAAGCGTTACATCTCAAGGACTTCATGGAGCATGGTCTCGTGGCACCACCGGACCACCTACCTCTGCACTTTTACATGGTGGGGGAACAAACACCTGCCTTTTTAAAGCCACTACTATTTTGGGTCTGCGGGCTGACTTGCAGCCAACCTAATCTTAACTGATGCAGAACGCTGACACCGGGGAGTGCCCATCAATCAGGCACCGAATGCCAAGTTATGTTTTATTTCGTGACCATTAGCAGAACTATCGGAGGTTTGGGGTGACACAATGTGAAATGCACTTTGGGAAGATTAATTTTCCCGTCATACAATGGTGATAAAGAACTTGGGGGAGGGGAGATTAATTAGGAGACTAATAGAGAGCAGGCAGGACAGAAGGCACTGATGGTCTCAGGAAGATGCTGGCGGTGACAATGGAAACAAGAGGCTGGTGGCAGAGTCTGCGTTAAGAGAGACCCAGTTGCACTTTGCGGATGATCAGATGTCTTGGTGAAGGTGTGGGAAAGGGAAAAGATGGTCTGGAGGTTTTGAGTCTGGGAGATTTGGAGGATGGTTCCACGGTTTGCGTGAACTGTCTCATTTGGCCCTCTCCACGCTGCAGTCCGTGACTGCACGTAGGTCAGCCTCCAACTGGCCACAGGGGGAATAAGGGAACACTCAGGAAATCAACCCTTGCCGCAATCAAGGACCCCTTCCTGCCCTCGGAGACTCAGTTTACCAGCACATTACGGATTTCAACCTCCCAAAACATTCAAGTCAGGAGCAGGAGCTGGTTTGGGAGACCTAACAGGCTTCACTTTAACTGGGAGAACGTGAGGTGCCGGCTAACCGCAGAAGGAGGGGAAGCTGGTCCAGAGGCAAGCGCGCAGGACAGACGTGCCGCCGAAGCTGCAGGTGCAGTGAATCATCACGGCAGAGAGTGTGGGCCCACGAGAAAGGGCAGAGAGTAAAACCCTCAGGCACGTCTCCATCTGGGACTCGGAAGGAGGGAAAGGACCACTGGAAACAGAAGAAACGAGCGGAGAGATTGTGGGGAGAAATAAAGTTTTGTGCCATGGAAATGAGAGAGAGAGGAAGAGAGAGAGAGAGAGATGTACAGAGGCTGAATGAGGCGGAGCAAACACTGCCAGGTTTGGGGATTAAAAATCCATCAGAGGGCAATGTTTACAGAGGATGTTTGCAGACACCAGATTCCTCAAGGCTGGGGTCCAAGAATATGTAGCTAATTTGTACAGCATCCAGCCGAACTTCCACTGCATTACAGGCTATAAATAAGTGCACTTCGATGCCTTTTATAAAGGCAAAGTACCTTGGAGATTACTCGACTGTATCTGAAGAAACTGGGTCATTTACTACTCTTTAAAACTGCATGGAGACTGGGGCCCTCTAACTCACCACAAGAGGAAAGTGATACCCGGGCAGTGAAGATCGTGTGGGGCCGTGGGTGGGCGTGCATGTTGGCCCCTCGGCTGCCTTGTCGTCTGCTGATGAAGGAGATAAGCCCATGTGCCCTGGAGGGGCTGTGGAGCTGATCGCACTGTGTGGGCATCAAGCCCACCTTTTGATCTGCAGCTGGTGCTGCTGGTGTTGGTCTGCTCTCCTTTCCTCCACGGCTCCACCCGGCTAGCCTTTGTCTGTGGCAAGCAATCGCAGAGTCTCTGGCAGTCCTAAGTTGGTCTCTGCGTGCAGCAACTGCGGCAAAGTCGTGCTGCGGCTCGGCACACCCAGAGTTGTGCGCGAAAGTGCCTGAGAGGCGTCTCTGCTTCCTGGCGACCTGCCTCTGTTGGGATTTGCATATCTCATACAATTCTTCCAAGAAACTTTCTGGGGGCTGGGTTATGATCCTGACTGCTCGGCAGGGGAGCACGCCTGTGCTCATTCCCAGCTGACGGAATCCTCCGATGCTCTGGATACACGATCCTCAGCAAGTGCTGGTGTCATGGCGGCCTGTGGGCTTGACATTCAGTTGGTGTATTTAGTTATCTTGCATTTCACGTTATTACACTATGTTTGGGAGGCAAGATATCTTCTTCCCCCTGACCTACAGTAAAAATACACTTATTTCACAATCCAGGACACACAGAAACCTCCAAATTTTTAACTACAAGAGAAAAGGAAATATCTTTTTATTTGCTTTCAATATACTTTTCATTTTCTGTATTTCTCTTCTCCTTGCCATTTTTTTGATTTTTTTAAAAGTTCCTTTGTTAGCTTGTACGTTCCTTTATTAGGTTACGCTTTCTTTTACTGCTGTTTATAACTTACACATTCCTTTAGTGTTGTTCAGTGCTCACTCTAGAGATATCGTGCATCCGTGACAATTTAAACGCTAACTTAAATTCACAGGTTACCATTTCCTAGACACAATAAACTTGAGAACATTTTAACTCCCATTAACCCCACTTTCAATGTATTTACCGTGATTGCCATGAATGTTAATTTTATATGCGTTTTAACCCCCATAAGAACATTGCTGCTTCATACTGCTGTTTCTTTAGACAATTACGTCTTTAATTTATGTAAATTTTGTTTGGTTCGATCGACCATTTGCCCCTGCTCTTCATTCTTGCCTGAATTTCTGAGCTTTGGTCCGGCTCATCTCCTTTGTGAATCCCACTGGGGTGGCTGTGCCGCTGAAAGAGTCAGTTTTTGTTTGAAATATTTTTACTTAAGCTTTACTTCTGAGGGTTTTTAAAAAATATAGAGTTCTAGATTGGCAGTTATTTTCTTTCCGTACTTCAAAGATATTGCTTCAATATTTTCCAGATTCTGTTGGGTCATGCTGGCCTTGTAAAATTAGTTGGGAAGTGTTCTTCCTCGTCAATTTTTGGAAGAGTTTGAGAATTAGTGTTAATTCTTTAAGGGTTTGGTGGAATTTATCAGATAGGCATCTGTCCAGGACCTTTCTTTGTTGGGAGGTTTTCATTAATAATTCAATCTCTTTACTTGCTATGGGTTTGTTGAGATTTTCTATTTCTTCTTGAGTCAGTCTAGGTAATTGCGTGCCTGCAGGAATTTGTCCATTTCTTCTCAGTTACTTAATTTGTTGGCGTACAATTAATTATTAGTAGTATTCAGAGAACACAGTACGTGAGACCTTGGGAAGTTCATTGGGGCTTCCTTTGTGAAACTGCAGTTAGTTAGCAGATTTTGGAGAATATTTCACAATTGTTTGAAAGGACTTTTCTGTCTTTCAAGTAGACTTCTATGAATCTAAACTTGAGCCTACCAATTACATTATTAACCCCTTGATATTTTTGTACTTGTTGGGTTGTTTTGTCCATTTATTCTATCTGTTTCTGAAAGGCGTTTTTAAAACCTCCAAACCATAGTTGTTGTTTTACAGCATTCCCTTTAGGCTTGTCTATTTTAATATTGAAGCTACATTGTTAAGTGCACATACATTCACATCCACTTTATCTTTCTGTTCTTCTTGAGCATTTTACCAGTGTATAACGTCCCTCTCTATGTATTATTATGTTTTTCATGTTGAATTCTATTTTGTGTGATAATTATGCTGGCTTAGTTTTGGTTCAAATGTTCTTGGTTATCTTTTTTATTTCTTTATGATTTTTTAAAAGTGTGTCCTACAGATAGAGTACTGATATGTTTAAAAAACATCCAAGGTGTTTGGGGAGTTTGACTCAGTTAGGTTTGTACAGTTCCTGCCATGTTAGTATTTATTTCTGCTATTTTATTTTTACTTTATTTTCTCTTTTTTCTTCCTTCCATTGAATTTTCTTGGGCTGGCTTAAAGTTATTAATTTTATTTGTGTCCTTATTATGGGTACCTCTAACTTATTTTTCAGATTTATACTTATACTAATTTTTTCCTATAATTTCACAAACTACTTTAATTACATCTATTTTTTTTCTTAAACAGGATAGTCATCTTCATACATGTCTAATTTCTTTTGGTGATTGCTTTTATTAATCCACTATACCATGTTAACATCATCAAGAGTTTTCATTTTCAATTGTTATAAATATACTCCTGATTTTCTTCTTTTTAAAAATTTGATAGTTATTCATCTAGACAACTTTACTGAGTTATTTTTTTTTCACTCTTACTTTCAATATCTCATAGCATCTCCTGAATATACTTCTTTTCTTGCTAGAGAGCTCCTTCTAAGAGTATTTTCAAAGAGGATCTTTGTGTGGTTCAACTTTTAAATCCTTGTATTACTGAAAATATACTTATTTTATCCTCAAATGATAGGTTGTAGTTACAAAATTCTAGATTTGAAGTTTCATTTCTTTAACACTTCTTCAAAATATTTCTTCAATGTCTTCTTCTCGGGTTACTGCTGAAAAATACTTTTGTGAATCTGATTTTTCTTTCTTTGGCTACAATACACCTTTAGTCTCAGAATCTGTTGGAATTCTTTCTGAGCCTTTGATGTCCTTGAATTTCATGTCCATGTATGAGTTTTTTTCTTATTCATCCCATTTGGCACTGCATGAGAGCTTTCCAACTGAGGTGTTATAACTTTTTTCCAATTGGAAAGATTTCAGTAATAATTTCTTCAAATATTTCCCCCTTCATTTTTTTTTTCCTCTCACTCTTTCTGGGACTCCTGCTCCGTGAACATTGGCTATTCTACTCCTACCATCCGCACCTCCTAGATCTTCTTTATGTGCTTGGAATACCTTTGCACTTAATACTCTGGCTCAGTAATTTGTTCTTTGGCTGCTATTCCACCCATTTATTTGAACTGAAATACTTTCATCCCCAGTGTAATGATCGATTATGTGTCAGCTTGGCTTGGCTACGGTGCCCAGCTCTTTGGTCAAACGCTAGTCCAGGTGCTGCCATGAAGGTACTTTGTACATCTGCTTAATGTTTACAGTCAGTGACTTGAAGCAAAGAAGGTTACCCCCAATAACATTGATACCCCGTCCCGTGAAGACGTTCAGAGCAAACACGAAGAAGTAAATCTGCTAACGCTGTAACACAGAAAGCCTGCCTGCGTTGCTGGACGGCCAGCGGGCCCACCAGACGCCAGACTCAAGACCGTGACTTTCACTTTTGCCGGAGTTTCCAGGCTGCTGGCCTCGCTGGCAGAGTTTGGACTTGCCAGTCCTCATAATCACATGATTCAGTCTTCAAAACGAATTCTCTCTTTCCCTCTGTCATCACCGTCTCTCTCCTCTATTGCTTCTGTTTATCCAGAGAACACTGCCCATCAGCTCGGCTTCACTCTTTAAATTATAATGGCTTGCTCCCTCACAGTTCCAACATCTTCCCTTGTCTCTCTGACGATATTTGCTGTGCTTCTCCTAGATCCCTTTCCTGAGTCCATTGAATCTGCTTCCTTCGGCATAGGCGGTTCACTGAGCTGTTATTCTTGCTTAAAGGGACTGATATATTTCCCCTCGTGAATCACATCCCTTTGGAGAGAGATCAGTCCCTTTTCCATTTGTTCCTCTTTCCTTACCAGGTGGTGTGGCTCCTCAGGGGACTCTCCTCCGTCTACCTGGGGCTGCTCTGATGTTACCTTTCACTTCTAGTGGGTACTGGGCTGGGCTGGCATTGCTATTTTTCTATTCCGTTTAGATGATGGGGCGGATACTCATCGTCTCAAGCAATGTCGGGAAGAGAAAGGGCAGAAAGCAGGAGGCTTTCCCGGCCACCCACGTTCCCCTGTGGCCCTCCCTCTCCTCCAGTCTAGGATGCCGTTTTCCCTCCACACGGCAGCCGAGCCGCACTTCATGTTCTCCAGTGAGCCCACAGTTGCGGTGATAGGTTTGGGGGCTCCCCAAATTCCTTCCTGCTCATGCAGTATTTCGGAATGTGGTTTAGGGGAAGAAGCAGCAGCTGTGTTAGCTCACCATCTTGTTGGTACTCTTTCAGCCACTACCCTGCTTTGACGGATCAATGGACTGAATGTGGGATGGATGTACATATTTCCTGCTGTATAGCAGGCCAATAGACCGTGGTCGCGAGTGGGAATTTTGTATTTCCTTATACTGAGTGGGAAAATAATATTACCAGCTCAGTCGCACAAATAAAAATAAAGTGAAATGTTGGGTAGCGTGGCTGACCCCCGATGGTCCTGTTGGAGCTGGCAGGACGCCGGGGACAGAGATGGGAGAGGACAAAAGGGAGGCAGGACATCTTGTCTGAGGGCCGCCGTGCTGAGGCCTCTGCTGCCCTGCAGCAGCGGGCAGCGTGGAGAAGCGCTTCTCCCCGGCCGTGACAACCTCCCTCAGTTCGCTGGGGACGGTGCACTGGCCATCGCTCACTTGGTGATGCCCTGACGCCAGCAGCTGCCTTTGTGTGTGGCATCAAATGTGTAAACACGGGCACACTGAAGAGTTAGACATCAGGAGCCTCTGCCTGGGAAGGGACCCCGTGGAAAACCCCCAGAGCCGCTCCCCGAGACCGAGATTTCTCTTAGAGACCGGCAAGCTCTTGGTGGAGGCAGCGCTGGCCTGAGCGAGGCTGTTTCTGTACAGACGAGGATTTC
The DNA here is from genome assembly GCA_004027475.1 of Anoura caudifer. NCBI lineage: Eukaryota > Metazoa > Chordata > Mammalia > Chiroptera > Phyllostomidae > Anoura > Anoura caudifer. Next base: position 209,983 of record PVKU01002477.1, on the reverse strand, counting down.
AGACCGTGTGTCTCACATCCACACCACGTCTTGGTCCAGATGCAGGCAAGGGGCTGGTCAGCTGCCCGGAGGGGCCCAACTCTGCCAGCTTTAACAGTGCATGAGACATGGGAGCAGACATTAAAATGGTCTCATTCAGTGCTGTAGCTGGCGAGCAGAACTGCAGGCTACGCACAGAATTGAGAGGGTAATAGTTTAGGGGAAACGTTTCACCTGTGTCTCACAGGGTGTGTTTTCAGATCTCCAACAGCAACGGCAACAATGAACATGTGTAAGAACTTACTCAATCGTTCGTATCAGGCAATGTGCTTAGTGTTTATCTCTTTAAGGTGCGACAAAAAATCACGAGACAGTCATAGTTATTACTTCCATTAAACGGATGCTACCTCTGAGAATTAGAGAGACCGGCTTGTCCTGTGTTACACAGAACGTGAGTGGCCAAGCTTGTCCAACTGGGTAAGGGTCTTGGGCTTACCTCCTGGCCCTATTGCCACTCAGAACTTGGGCCCCTTTGTCTGAAGAGTGGACTTGAAGCATTCCCTAGAAGGTGGCTTGCTTTTGCACTTTTTCTGAATTGTGCAGTTTTTCTTTTGCAAGATAAATCATATTCTAATGCAATATTAAAAAATTGAAATTAATGCCAAAACACCCATGATGGAAAAAAAAATCAACACTTTAAAGACAAGAAATGACCCCGCACTTTCAAGTCCCCGAGAGCCTTACAAAGGAGCAGGAGCCCAGGATAAACGAAATGTTGGCAAATTCCATTCAGTCTATACAATTCTTACCAAAGAAATGAAAGGATCTGACCTGCTAAACAGCCTCAACTGCTTGTGCACATCACTCCCTTTTCTGTTTAACAATTAGTCAAGGTGGGGCCCTGGGATAGATGTTTGAGTCAAGTCAAGTTTAAAGTCACTCAGGATTCAAGGAGTCACGAAAAGTTGTCAACCATCAATTCTCTCAATTAAAAACAAGTAAAGAAGGAATCTGGAAAATATCAACGAGTTTGTGTCCATTAAACTAGCAAAGTAAAATTATGTTAAATATTTGTTTTGGTGTACATAAAACATAATTTAGAGAAAGTTAAATAAAATATTGTATTTTTAAAAAGATTTTATTTATTTATCTAAGGGGAAGGGAAGGAGAGAGGGAGAGAAATATCAATGTGTGGTTGCCTCTCATGCATCCCCTGCTGGGAACTGGCCTGCAACCCAGGCATGTGCCCTGACTGGGAATCGAACCATGATCCTTTGATTCATAGGCCCGCGCTCAATCCACTGAGCTACACCAGCCAGGGCTAAAATGTTGTATTTTAATAGTTGTAATGTTAAAATTTTATGTTTCATATTGGTATTTAATATTAAAAATATTTTAAGAATATACTTTCAGGGATCATTTCTATAGTTTGATAACATTAAAATATTTTAATGTTAAGTTTAAACTGCTGTTTTAATAGTCCCAGTGTTCAGTTTTTTAATACTTTACCCCTTGAACGTTGTAACATTGAAAAAAGCATCATAAAAGTCACAAAGGCGCATCTGTGGTTGCACCTCTTCCTCACCCTCAGGTCCCCATGGTGGCACCCCCTCCCCCGCTCCGGTGGCATCTCCAAGATTGTCCACCCTCATCCCATAATCTCTGCGGTCCTCTGTATTTGAATCTGTCTGCATCTTACACGGAGACTACCCAGAATCTGTAAAAACTACCAACCACAACGTGCTCTTATTCTGAGCCTCCAAGCCCTCGCTAAACAGATTTCTTTGTGAAAAATGGCCTCGCTCGAGTTTTTCCAAAGCAAAGCGCAAACCCCAGGGGAAAGCGCGAGGTTCTGCGCTCGCCAGCGGGGAAGACGCGCTGCGTGAGGCAAAGCGCCCTGCTCAGCAGCTGGGGGGCGTAGGAAGGAAGACGTTTTAGTCCCCGTAAAGCAGTGCCGCGTGGGTCCCCGAGCTCTCGACCGGGTTTCCCGGGGGCTGCCCCACTGACTCCTGCATTGCTTACGCCGCAGGCCTTTATTTGCCTGAGCATCTGGTTCTACAAGATTTAGCGTTAAAAAACAACCACCACCACCCCGGCAAAGGTAATGGAGAGGCAGGGACACCGGTTCCTTTCTTCTGCTGCCATGATTGGCGCGCTGCTCCTGGGCCTCGTCCATCTTCCCCTGGCAAGCAGCTGGCGTCCATCAGCGGGGACAGACACTGCCAAGGAGCAGCTGCCCCAGGTCAGTGGGCAAAGCGGCGACCTCGACCTCCCAGGGGTGGGGGTGGGGGGGCATGAAGCTGCAGGTGACCTTCAGAAATTGAGGGGAAAATGTAGCTTCCGAGAACCCCCCAGGGTGACTGGAGAGGCAAGTTCCACTGAACTTTCCTTTTGCCCTCTTGGTATTTGGTGTTTTCCTCACTCAGGTCTAATAATGGCCCTGGGCTGGAGCTCCGGGTCAGCTTTCTGAAGCGGAGGGGGTGGGACGTTTCGAGCCAGGCCCATTTTCCGTTTTCTTGAGCCCAGGAGTGTTTACAGAGAAATGGGATCGTGTGCTTCTTCGGTGAGACTCACCCAGGCGGACTCCCTGGGATGTCTGGAGGAATCCAGCAAAGCCAGTCGGTGCATTTCTCTTCCACCCAGGAAGTCGTGCTGAGCCCAGAGGAGACAGAAGTTTCCCGGGGTGGAGTGGGGCCGAAAGAGCGAGCGCAGGGATTGCAAGGTTTTCCTCTGCGAAGCTGGTGGGGAGCCTCCCACAGCGGCTCCTCCTGGCTCCCGGAGCGTCCTTGGGAACATCTGAAGAACTCTCCTTTCCGCCGCCCTGAATAGAGGAATGGAGGAAAAGAGAAACAAATAAACCCAACTCTGTCACCTCATAAACACAGGCCTCTGAAAAGCTTTTGACTTCAGTTTGGAATGAAGTCGGAATGGATTATTTTGCTCCATTCATCCTGAAAAACCTCCCTGCACATCCTTGTTTCAAGGGGTGCCTTTGAGATAACTTGCGGGTGGGGGTGGGGCGGGGTGGGGGGAAGCCCCAATAACATGCCTTCTCAATTTAAAAAAAAAAAAAAAAGATGAACTAGCTTCCAGTCTATCAAAACTTGGAAAAGCAGCATGGTGGCTTTTCACCCTGGTCACAGGTGCAAATCCGGGGAAGCGGCCTGTTGGTAACTGCTTTCCTCCCGGTGTATTTTCAAGTCATGCCCCCAGTTGGGGGGGAATAAAGGAAGCTCTCTTGGAGCCAGCTAAGCTGTGTCCCCAAGTCCTGGGCTTTCCGGGTGAGCTGGCGGCGCCTGTGCTGCAGGCCGGGGTTCACTAGAGAGAAAGTGGGTGTCTCTGTGGGGTGAAGTGCGGCCATCATCTCCGAGGGCTGTGTGTGTGAGGGGTGTGAATGGAAGCGGGTCATGGTGGAAGCCTGATGGTGGAGCTTTCTTGCTTTTAGATTTGGTTTCCATGGCGAGGGAGGAGAGCGGTGTCTTCACCTCCTCGGGGGAGAGGGGCAGTGAGGGCTGCCCGCACCAGCCGTGCACTTGAGAGTTGACAGCGCCAGCTGGGCTATGAGGCCTCATTTTTAACAGAAGCCCTGTGAAATCGGTAAGGATTACTATTTCCAGTTTGCAGAAGAGGAAATTGAGGCCCTGAGAGGCGAAGTGGCTGACTCCCACCAGCACGGTGAGAAGGTAGGTGTTGCCGGAGGGTGGCTGTGGTTTCCAAGGGTGCTCGGCACAGCCGGGCTTTGGCGGATGCGTCGGCCCAGCAGGCCCAATTCTGCAACCGCAGTTTGATGAATTCTTAAGTGGGAGCGGTACCTGCAGAGGGCATCTGGGGATGTGTGGGAAGTTTTGGTTTCAATCACTCAGGGTGGAGGGAACCATGAACGCCCAGAGATGAGGGCCGGGGGTGTTAACTGTCCTGCCACCTGCAGCCCTGTCCCTCGGAATGAAGTCTTCTGCCCAAATTTTCAGCTGCACCCCTGTCAAGAAACACAAAGAGTAACTTTCTCTTTAAAAAAAAAAAAATACATGTTGAGTGTATATTACATATGATTCTATTTGAGATAACGAGGTTTCCCCTGCTAAAATGAACCTTTGAAAGTGACTGGGTTAGCTCTAAACTCTCACTTTCCTCTGGCTTTCTCCAAGGCACCCCAGGAAGGGGCTCTGGCTCTCCCACCAGAACCATAGACAGCTGGACGTCCTGCAATGCGCAGGTGCCTTGGGCTCAGTGCTCGGGGACCGGACCTTACCCATGTGAAGCTCTCGGGTTGCGGATCCTCAGGGGCTGCAGAAAGGAATCTTGCTGTATATTCTGTGCTTCAGCTGATGGCCAGGGAGGTTGAAGATGGGGATGTGGGGGGGGGGGGGGGGGGGGGGGGGGGGGGTGGGGTGCCAGCTTTCCTCACTACCCCTCTGAGAAAACCTGGTACCCACAAATTCCTCCAATGACTTCAGAGCTGCTCTTCTGTGCAGCGTGAGGTTTTTGCGACCGAAAGTGTTAACGTTGCGGGTGGCAGGGAAGAGGTGTTGAGCATGCGTGCGAAGCTGTCTGTCGCAGCCTTGAGCGGGTGAGGGCTGAGAGGTAACAGTTTACGTGTAACCCCGAGAGCGGAGCTGGCAGCATCTCAGCCCTGGGCTGACTGTCCTGGCCAGCGGGGCTTCCTTCCCTCTGCTGCTGACTGCTTCCCCGCAGCAGCTGGGAGCAGATGAAGCGGCCCGGCATTCTTCTCCCAATTCTTCTTTACACTTGCTGACAGAAAGGGGCATCCGTGTAGGTCAGGGTGGAACAAGGAAGCCAGTCAGTGCCTCCACGGAATCCTAACGGATACCCCTTATCCTTAGGGATTCTCGTGAGAGAGTACACCTTATAACAAGCTGGGTTCCTCACGAGAGTTCCTGGAGGTGGGTATTTCCACTTTACTGATGGGGAAACTGAGGCTTGGAAGGGGAATAGAGACCATCTGGGATGCCACGGCTTCCGAGCAGTGCGACCAGCTCCTTAAGCACCACCTGCCCATGCGAAACGGCCTTGTCATAGGCATTGACCACTGTGGCCCTAGGAGGCGGAGCCTGCCCTTTGTCTGCTGGAGCGAGAGGGGTTGGCAGTCCAGACACCAGGGGTTTCTTGCTCTTTGTCACGTCCTCCGTCTGGTCTGGTACCTGGCATGCAGGAGATGCTCGGCAACTCCTGTCGATACAGTAAGTCTATGGTTCCCTTCCTACATATCTGTGCAGTACCAGTAATCACGTTCATTATGAGTTCTACTGCTCGGCTGCCTCGCAGGCGAAGGGCATTGCAGATCTGGTGGGGGCTGGGTGGAGTGTTGGGCAGGAGAGTGGGGGCCCCAGCACGCACAGCGACCCCAGTTCAGAGGACGGATGATAACATATAGGGGACAGGGAGGGGTGAGGCCCTCTTTCATAAACCCGGCAACCCGAAAGCCTCCACGCTGTCCTCCGGGCCTCTGCTCCTCCCCAGCACAGAACTGGGGCTGGGGCGGGGCAAGGGAGGCGTGCCAGACACACAGTTTAAGGGGGCGCCAAACAGCTCAGTTATCGAGGTGAATAAAACTTTAATGAATTAATGGAAACACCCAAATAAATTTTGGTTTAGTTGATTAACCAAGTTAATCGATTGATTATGGAATCGGCAAATTTAATAGTCGGAATGAGTCACGGTGAGCAAATGAGCAGCATTTCCAACGAAGGCAGGACAGCAGCCTCCCGCGTTCCGTGTGGGGCGCGCGAGCCCTGTGAGGGCCTGAAGCGAAGGGAGCGCCGCTCCTGCTGATCCTGTATTTGTTGAAAACATTCACATTTTGTTTATCATGGATTTTTGCATGCATTGTGATTTTTAAAAATGCTGATTAAAATGTAATTCACCTTGATCGCTGAGCCTTGGGGTCGTCCTTACCGTTGTACCCGAGGCCGGAGCCTCATCTCCATCTCCCTAGTCCCAATCCTGTTTGGCCTCCACGGCCTCCCTCTCTGCCCTCTGACCCCGCCACCGGGCTCTCCTCTGCCCCCTCCTGTCCTTGAACTTGCAGGCACCTTCGGGCCTCAGGGCCCTTGCTCAGGCCATTCTCTTGGTCCCGGCCCTCCCCTCCCCCACACACCTGGCTGTCCCGCTCTCTCACTTCCTCCAAGTCTTTGTTCACTTACTTATTATTCTTTGCCTGGTTCTTGTCCATCACCGTGTGACTCCCACAAGGACAGCTGTTTTCATCTGTTACGGCCGGGCGAGCGGGGATGCTCCATGCAGATTTGATGCGGGAAAGAATGAAGGAATGTGAGGAAGATGTTGAACTGTTCAGGAGCCTAAAAGCCACCGTTAGGAGTTTACTCTGAGGGACAGCAAGCATTGCAGGCTTCTGAAAAAGGGAATAACCGTACGTAGCCACTGTGCGTAGGCACTGTGGTCAGCACTTTTTCTTCCTCCGTATCTCATTGAGTCCTCCTGACAGCCCTGGCCTCTGTGTTTTACAGATGAAGGAAGCGGGACCTAAGGAAGTTAAGGAACAAGTCCAAGTGCAAGGGTCTTGGATTTCCACGTAGAACTGTCTGAGCTTTCCTGGCGATTTTTGACCTTTGTAGGCTGTGTGGGGTAAGGAAGGAAGAGATCAGAAGCCGGCAGGAAACCAAAGAAGTCAGGTGTGAGGTGAGGGGGGAGAGATGTGATGTTTCAGAACAATTTTCCTTCCCCGCCGTCATCTCCCCGCTGTGTCGCTCCATCGACCTGTCCAGGTCAGTCAGAAGGAGGTCAGAACGGAGGTCAGACCTCAACTGAGAGCAGCTGGCAGACAAGTCGTTAACTCAGCTAGACTGGACTCCATGGGGGAGAAATGCGTTCAGGACTTCTTTGCAAATGAGATTTTAATCTGATTAGCAATGTCATCTTTTGTCATAACAGACAAACCTGTACTTAGGACTCCAGCTTATTAACCAGGCCCTCACCAGCAGCCCTTAGATCTGCCAGGACTGTCTGGTGGGTCATTTCGAGGTCTTGGAGGGACAATGACGCTGTTGAATAGAAGGAGCAACTGTCAGAAGCCCGGAGTAACCTGGGTCGGCATCCTGGCTCTGCGTGTTCCTTCGCCTTCCTGAGCCTGCGTCTGCAGGGATTTGGTGATGATAACGGCTTTCTCACGGGGTGCTGTAAGGGTGGAACGGGGTGATTTATTCAGGCACCCGGTGTGACACCTGGCACTCGGGAGGCACACACCGATACTCGTGTCCTTTCCTCTGTTTGTCTTTGTTTTCTACTTCTTCTTTGATGCCTGAGCGGAGCAGAAGTAGGAAAAGGGAGGAGGGCAAGATCTGGGAGTGGATGGCCTTCCAGGGAACATTGACCAATAGGGCTAGAGATGACCCTCAGCCGTTGTCACTGATTGTGCAACTGGACATTTAGAAGTGATGTATGATGCTTGCATGTAAGGAGTTCAAAGCACATTCACACACACACGAGCTTCTCAGGCCTGGCAGAGTTTCTGGGCAGGTGCCACCATCTGCATTCTTAAGAGGCGGGGGTGCCTGCCCCTTCTCTGCTCTCGGCTCTGCCCTGTCCGTGAGCCCGCACTGCACGCAGGGGCAGGTGGCAGGTCAGTGACACAGTCAGTCGCAGGGCCCACACCTTGCAAGTCTCCGCCACCTCCAACACCTTCATCAAGCAATGCTTTCTTATGGGGAACATAGAACTTTCCAGGAAAGTTTTCTTGAGATGAATTACTGGAAAAGCAGCCTCATCTTATTGGAATGAACGGGCTCTGGTGGGGCCCTCGAGGGGATTCGCTTCATTCCAGGGCTCGGAGGGGGCAAGCTGGGCCATGACTAATCCACGTCAGTGGTTTCTGACTAACCCATGGGATCGAAAGTATCCCGAACCGTTGGTTCTCCTTTCTTCTCCTTCCTTTTTTTTTTTTTTTTTTTTGGCAGGTTGCAGACCCAAGGCCATTGAAACGGACAACCCTTTGGAATGAGTTTGATTAACAAGAGGAACTGAAGACCCTGAGTTAGAGCGTGCCCTTGGTGAGCGCTGAATTGCAACTGGAGCGGACTTCCAGCACTTTTAAGTGGAAGAGCAGCTGCTGGGCAGGGGGCAGCTCTGTTGCATCTCCTGAGGGTTCCTGCCAGGGAGGCGGCTGTGCCGGTCGGGGGAGGGACGAGGGGGCGCAGGGCCAAACGGAGGAAGGGCTGTCCTGTCTCCAAGCGAGTGACTTGGCTTACTTACGACTCCACCACGGTAGCAGTTTTCTGGCTGTGGTCACTCAAAGATGGATGTACCTCAGCAGGTCTGGGGTAGAAGGCAAGGGGAGATGCGGAGGGTCTATTTATCTGAAGCTAGAAGGGCAAGTGCATTGTTGTACATTGACCGGACCTTCCTGTGCAGGGTGAGTTTGCTTGAGCTGCCGCAGCAGAGCGCCCCGGACTGGGGGCTCACCCAGCAGAAATTTATTTTCTTATCCTTCTACAGGCTGGCAGTCCAGGATCATGGACTTGGCAGGGTTGGTTCCTTCCTTCTGAGGCCTCTCTCTTGGACGTGTGGACGCCGTCTCCTCTTGGCCTGTCCGTGTCTAAGCATCCTCACTGATGGGTGCACTAGTGTGGTTGGATTAGGGCCTGCCTTTCAGGCCTCATTTTATCTGAATTTCTGTTTATTTTTACAAAACAAAATGACATTTTATCGTGTTATGGTGTTAGTATTTTGGGTACAATGTCCCCTCTGTTCTCCAAATGTTCCGTGATGTAGTTGTATCTTTGTTTAAAAAGAGAATTTTTCTTAATCACCTCTTCGAAGGCCCGATGTCCAGATACAACCGCATGGTGAGGTTCTGGGGCTGAGCACTTCAACACACGAAATTCAGGGGGTGGGGAACACAGCTCAGCTCCAGGTGACGTCAGAGCAGCAGGCGTCTGTGGCGAGGAGCAGTTGTGGGCTGTCCAAGTCCTCACGGAGGTGAGGTGGGAGGTGGTGGCAGGCAGTCGATGTGGCTGACCAATAGGTGGGTGGATCTGGGCTAACAGGCTCCCTGGAGACGACGTGCTCGGCTTAGGCTTCAGAACTGACAGGCAGATCTTAATCGCTCTTGGCTCCTTCGGCAGCACCACAAGATGCTGCCTGCCTCCATCCGCCAGCAGAACCGAACGGGACAGAGGAGACGGGGCCACGCTCCCAGGCAGCTGCAGAGGCAGCGGAGGCTGCACCAGTCTCGTCTGATGCTGCTTCAGGGCTCCCACAAAGCACCCTTTGTCTGAGGCCCAAGGGGGTTGTTGGTTTCATGAGCAAACCTCCCAGGACGGGGCAGCCACAGAGCAAGTTCCTTCTCATTTGATGGGGCAAGAGCTGGCAGGACACCTCCTCCCTGGGGAGGGGAGTAGAGGGATCTGGAGCAGAGGTGGGCAGAGGTGCCAAGTCAGTGGGAGGGAAACCTGAGCTGCAGGGACGCGGGAGAGAGTGGGGAGCCGTTCCAGCCCTGGCCGCCAGCCGGCAGGGATGGGGAGGCCATCAGGTGGGTCTCTTCTGGCCTTTGTTCTGTACAGACCTGGATGGCTGAACAGATGGGGCACATCCCAGGGGCACGGGAAACAACCTAGAAAACACCAGGGACGTTCAACCAGGTGTGGTTTCCAAACTGGGGACAGCTTTGGTTTGAACAGTGGGTTTCAGAATCAGCCATGAACTGAAAGCTCCAGGCTGGAGTCTTCTTCTTAGCTCACCCTTTACCTAATTCCAAGTTACTGAGGACATGCGTGTAGATGCAAAGGTACAGGGAATGATAACAACAGATAGATATTTGGATTGTTTTCTCTCTCTGATTATAAAAAATACAGTATTATAGAAAACTTGGGTGGGGCAAAAGTAGCTTACAGTTCACATGGAAAATAATACAATAATTAATAAATAGTATAAGAACAAACTGTGTACTCACAGCTGTAAACCTACTTTTGCCCCACTCTGTGTGTGCATGTGTGTGTGTGCGCGTGCGTGTGTGTGTGTGTGTGTGTGTGTGTGTACACACAGGCAAAGCCACAGAGGAGAAAATGTAAAACCATCTATGGATTTAGAGATAATCGCTACAAAGAGTTTTGGCATTTAGCTCTCTAAGATTATCCTTTTGTAGTTATACAGATACATGTAAATGTATAAACATAGTTATACAAAAGTAATTTTATAAAAGGGATCATTCAATACGTACTTTCCACTTAATGTATTTTGAACATTGCTGACACGTTTCTATATCATGATTTTTCAGTAACTGTTTAGTAGTCCATTGGATGGATGGACCACAATTTCTTTAATTCTCTATTGTGGGACATTTTTTCTACTATTATAAATCAGACTTAACTGAATGTTCCTATACAAACCTTCCCATGTCCTGTTTTATAACAGGCATGAACTTCAGCCTTTGAATTTCTGAACCGGAACTGGGAACGAACTACCAAGGGTGTCTGGGAGCTGAGCTGCCCAGTGGGAATCAGGAGAGGGATCCCGGAGCCCAGACCCTGCTGCAGCCACATCCCAAATCAACCCCATTTCCATCTGGATGAATACAAACAGTGTCCGGAGCAACGTGTCAGGCTGTGTCTGGGGAGCTGTGCAAAGGTCTCACGTTAGGGATAACAGGGGAAATGGAGAATGGGAGTTTGCTTAGAGAAGGCCACAGGGTGAGGGGGGCCTCAGGGGACCCCTCAGAGAAGTTTGAAATTTATAGAATGAAGGTTGCTCTTTTGGCCACGGAAAGGGTGGACTTGAGTTTTTTCATTCATGATGGGCCCCAATATGGGAGAAGGAATGCCAGCAACTGACGGGGTTGAGGCCCAATGCCTTTCTGCAAAAGAAGTCTGGATGGCGGGTACGGTAGCTCTAAGCCTATTGTCCGTCATCCTTCATGCCTGGCTTTCACGCTGAAGATTACCTCATGGCCTCACGTAAGAGTTGAAGCTCCAGTCATCACATCCTCATTTCAGGCAGGCCTGATACTTGCTCAGAACGCATAGCTACGGCCACTTAGCAGTTACAATGTCAACGTATTTCTGAATGAGTGGGCGAGTAACTACTGTCCCTTGGCCTCCCTGGATCATCTCCCAGATCTGGCAACTAAAGAGTTAACACAGGTCCCAGCAGGACTCTTGGGGACTTTGCTCAGCGCTAAGGCGGATTGGTTGAACAAATTCGCCATTGCCCCCCGTGGAGAGCAGGACCAATATACTGGCATAGAGTATGTGAAACGGAGTGGAGTCGCTCCCGGCAACCAAGATGGCTGCCAGCAGCCGTGACACTTTGGTTCAAGAGGGAAACCACCTACGTCCCAGCAGACACGTCTGGCAAGGAGACACGTCTGGCAAGGAGACACGCCTAAGATGTCTGCACATGTGATCGGAACAGCCGTGACTGCGGAGAGGGACCACCCACAGAAGGGCTCCTGGGGAAAGTCCTGCATGGCATCAGGGGGCCAATGCACTTATCAAAAGGCCCGGAAGGGTGGAGCCCACCACTCTCAAGGGTTAACTGAGGCAGGCTCCCTGCTCACCCCTGCGGAGACCACTGAGCCCCACACCCCCTGAGTGCCGCTCCACACCACGCTGCTGTCCCTTGGCATCGGCCCCCAGAGGCTCTGTCCTGCTGGACTGAGGACTTCGTCTGCCCTGCTGCCCACCTGGCTCCAGAGATCCTTCCTTCCAAGATGCTGAGGCCTCCCTTGCCCACCCTGCTGCCTCCCGGACCTGCAGACTGAGACTCTGGGACTCAGGTTCATTATCCCCCAATGATTGCGTGTTGTGTTATGTTCTCCTAGATTGTTAGAGTGTGAGTAGGATATTAGTGTGTGTTGATGTTCTACTTTGAGTGAACCTGCATTCACTAAAACTGCGTGAATAGCATAGTTACGGTGTGACTCCTGTCTACTCCTTGGTGCCGGGCTGCTCAGTAGCAGCTGATCGAGCCTTGGTCCCAGCTGACTTATGGGAAAGACATCGCCCAATTCCAGGTATAAAGCTGAGAGAGACAGGCAACTAAAAGGGCTGATTTTCCAGGTAAGCGGGACTCCTTTACAGACCCTTTCTCACAAGTACCACCCATCCCCTTCTTCTCACAGCTCATTGGCCACTCTGTCTGAAGTGCAGGCTGGGAAATGTAGTTCTGTAGCCTTCAGGATGCCATCCTTCCAACAAATCAAGTTCTTTTCTAAGGAAGCAGGAGTGTTGGGCAGGCAATCCTGTCCAGAAAAGCAAACTCCATGGGGACCGCAGTGGAGGAGGCTCAGGTTTTCATACCTCCGTGTGCATGCTGTCCCAAATCAAGGCTGGGGGAGATAGCTCCCCTCCATTATATGTGCTTCTTAGGGTGTGTGTGTGTGTGTGTGTGTGTGTGTGTGTGTGTCTATGGGAGGAGGAGGGAGTGGGAGTCTAGAATAGGAGGAGCTATGCGGTTGGGAGGTTGGATCTCCAGAAAGAAAAGGCGCTGCATTTGTAGCTGTGTCTACTTATCGGTGGGGGGGAAACCGGGTGGACCCCTCTGTCAAGAGCAACTGCCTAAGAAACCCCCTCCGATAGCTTTTGCAAACAAAAACAAATAAAAACAAACCTCCCTTCAAAGCTGGTAGGAGTGTTAATTAGAAGGCAATTTGGCAGTGTTTAGCTAAACGAAAAATTCACACACTATCTGACCCAGCGAACCCCCTTCCTGGAATCTCTCCCGAGCAACATTCATCGGCGTGTGTGAGGGCGTCGGCACCAAGACGCGGGTTCTAGTGCGGATTTCCAAGGCACAGACCGGAAACACGCGGACGTCTATCCGTATGGGACTCTCTAAACCAAATTAGGGTATATCCATTCTGAAGAGTTGCAAAAATGAAGTAGACATCGTATATCATAGAAAAATCTCCGAAATGCATTAGAAGAGAAATTACGCGTGTTGTCTAACAGTTTGAATGCAAGTTCAGGACAATATGCTGCTGCTTCTGAAGAAAACAGCGCGCCCGCCTCCGTATCTGTGTAAAAGGGAACTGGGCGCGGGCCCTACACTGTTAACAGTGGAGGGGGTGGGAGGCGAGTATTGAAGAAACTTTTACATTTTGTTCGGTACACTGTTTACCTTGCAATTGGAGCATATTTTTGAATTGCTTGTGCAATTAGAAAAATAACCTCAGGATAACACACTAAACCTGGAGTCTTTGGAGTGGGCGGGTCGACTGACGCATCAGGAATGGCAGGTAAGAAAGCGTGTTGTACTTTCAGTGCTGGAGAAAGAGAACGCGACAGTATAATAAACCTACAAGAACCATAAACGAAAACAATGTTGAGGGCACATACAGTTCTCCTTATGGGGCAGGGCAGTTCTAGGTAGGCTGCGTATATTAACTTCTTTAATCTTCAACACAACCCCATGGGGTCGGTGCTGTTATGCTTTCTCTGTAACAGATTAGGAAACCAAGGCACAGGGACAGGAAGTCAGTTGCCCCAGGTCACGTGGATGGTGAGAGGCGGCCGGAGGAATGGAACCCAGTTGTGCAGACCATGGAGGGCACATTCTTAACCTCACGTGACGCAGCCTGTGTGCCTTCGCCGTGTTGCCTGCAGTTTGCAGGGCAGTTTCACAGACACGAGCTCATTGCATCCTCGGAGTCCTGTGCGATCTGTTGGCCGCCCGTTCTGGGCCAGGCACAAGGCGGGCGGCCTTACAGTTTTCCTTGTCCATGCTTCGTAACTCAGTTCTCCTCGCTGTGCATGAGCTCTTCATTACTCTTCACGGTCTTCATCGTGCAGAAGGAGAAACAGGCTCAGAGTAACAGGGTCACATCAGGTCCCCAGATTTACACAGCGGGTGGCTTAATTTGGGTTCTTCCAAAGCCAATCCCTCAACGAGGATTTGGTTGCAGGAGGCTCATTTGGGAGGGATGGGGACACAAGCTAGGGGACTGGGGAAGTGAGTCGGGTATGTCGATGACCCTTACAGTGCAGGGACCTGGGCTTCACCCTGCTGAGGGGCCTCTGACCCTGTGTGGAACAGACCCTGGGGGTGGAGAGGCTTGGGGCTCCACGCCCTGCCTGAGGGTCATAGCTCCCCAGCACTCCCTGTCTGCTCCGAGAGAGGGCTCAGATATTTCCTGGGCTCAGACATCTCTCCAGGCCAAGGGCCAGGAAGCCGTGAGCTTGCCCCGGGGCTGCCTGTGGGTGACCTCCAGGTGGGCCGGGCGGCTGTGGGCCGGCCATCCCCATTCCACCGAAGCGGGTGAGTGGAGCAGAACTGGAGCCGGAACTCAAGCCTGTCTGATGGGAGGGCCCCGGACTCCTGGGCCCACAGCCTGAAGGGCAGGTTCCTGCTGAGCCTCGTGCAAGGCCATCCGCAGATGCGTCAGAGGAGCTCAGCTGTGTGGCCCCCGGAGACAGAGCTTTGGCATGACCCACCAGAATCACTGTGGGAGCTTGCTGGCTGCTCCTCTGCCCCGAGAGGAGCTTTCTCCAGAGCCCCGAGAGAAAGGGCGTCCACGGGGGCAGGAGGGGAGCCTTGAATGAATTCCTGTGCCCACCACCCCCACACCCCTCACTGCAGCCACACTGGCCCTGGTCCTTTTCTAAAAGGGCTTGCTGGTTCCTCTGATGACTGTCTCATCCTCAGCTTTTTGGGTCTTCGCTCCACTATTCAAGAGAGGCCTTCTGCGCCGCACTCTGAAATCACACCCATCTCCATGCTCCCGAGCGCTCACAGTGCACTGACATAGGGGACACTTTCACTCTGCCTCTGGGCTCCCGTCTTCCTCTTGCGCTGGAGCGTGAATGCTGAAGCATGCACTGGAGCGTGAGCACTGGAGTGTGAGCCCTGATGCATGAGCACTGGTGTGTGAGCACTGGAATGTGAACACTGATGCATGAGCTCTGGAGTGAGTACTGGAGTGTGAGCCCTGATGCATGAGCACTGGTGTGTGAGCACTGGAGTGTGAGCCCTGATGCATGAGCACTGGTGCATGAGCACTGGAATGTGAGCCCTGATGCATGAGCACTGGTGTGTGAGCACTGGAATGTGAGCACTGATGCATGAGTTCTGGTGTGAGTACTGGAGTGTGAACACTGATGCATGAGAACTGGAGTGTGAGAACTGCAGTGTGAGTACTGGAGTGTGAGCCCTGATGCATGAGTACTGGAGTGTGAGCACTGGAGCATGAGCACTGGATTGTGAGTATTGGAGTGTGAGCACTGAATGTGAGCACTGGAGTGTGAGCACTGGTGCATGAGCACTGGAGTGTGAGCACTGGAGTGTGAGCCTGATGCATGAGAACTGGAGTGTGAGAACTGGAGTGTGAGCACTGAGCACAAACTGGCGCACACGCGCTGGCGCAGAGGAAGCACGTGGCACCGGGACAGCCCGCCTCACGCAGGGCCCCAGTGCACGCCAATTGACTGAGTGAGTGAGAAGGCAGGAGGGGAGGCGTCTTGGGGGAGGGTAAGAGCATCCCATGGAGAGCCAGGTGGCGGAGACGGCAGAAACAGTCACAGAAGGGATAGCGAGGCATCCTCACCACCAATTTGTCCCAAATACATTTTTATCAAAGCCCTGTGCTCCTCAACCTTTGTCCCAGCCTGGCCCGGCCTTGCTGGCTGGGCAGGCAGCCCTGCTGGCCTGGGTGGAGCGGGGCCGGATGTTTGGGAGGCCCTGAGTTCCCTCTCTGGTGGCTGGTGTGAGCTGAGATGCCCCAGAGCAGGAGGCACGGCGCCAGCCCCGCTCTGACACGGGCAGCCCCTGGCTTCCTGTCGGAGCCCACAGCCGGCCCGAGGCCCAGAGAGACTGGGCGAACAGTGAGCTCTCTGTTGCTCTGCAGGTTGTCCCTTCTGGAGGGACTGTCATTGGCATTTCCTGCTCCCATGCTGCCCTCGGCTCTCCGGGGCCCTGTTCTGGTCACTGACCCCCTGAGAGGGGAGCATCCTTTCCCACTGGGCCCCAGGTCACCACCTGCTCCCTTGCCGTGGCCTTCTTGAACGGACCCATTGTCCCCCCTTCCTGGCCCCAGGCATCCTGTTCCCTTGGAAAGCCACCAGTCGCTGCTGCTTGGTGAGCAGTGTAGCCAGGCCCTGTGATATTATTACCTCTCCTGACCCTCACGCTCCCTGTGAGGCCGGTGCCATTACTCACCCGTTTTACAGATAGACCTCAATGATTTTCATCATTGATTGAGAGATTGCTGTGAGCCAGGCAATGTCCTGAGCACTCCAAGTTGTGGCAGGTCCTGCTCTTGTTCCTAAGTGCTTGTGCCCTTCCCCATGGGACAAGCACACTGGACACCTTGCTAATGCCACATAGGACTCGCTTGGCTAATGGAACAGGATTGGAAGGGACAGGCTCCTGGGTAGAAGCTCTGAGAGCCCTTGCCAGGCCTGCCCTTCCTTCCTCTGTGCCAGCCACACCAGGCGCAGGGAGGGTGGATCTGGCTGTCTGGTTCCCAGAATAAAGACATGCAGCCAAACCACAAAGAACATGTAACAGGAGTGAGAAACAAACCTTTGTTGTTGTAAGCCACTGAGATTTGGGGGTGGTTTGCAGCATGATCCAGGGAAAGCCGGGGGATGCAGCATGCATTGCTGCCATTAATCCCACGAATAGCCCTGGAGGTAGGTTTTTATGCACCCCTTTTCAACATTAATACTATAACCCCACTAAATCCTGGCAAGGGAGGCAGTCCCACCCCGTCTCCATGAACAGTCAACTTGAAAGGAACACAGGACAAAAGCCAATCTAATTAAAAGGGAACTTTATTCTTGCATCTTCAGAAAAAAATGTAAAAGGGGGGTCCAGATGAAGTTCTTTAATTTTTAGTCCTTGCGCAGAATGACTAGGGACGTAGTTTTGAAACAGTCAGGCCATGGCAGCCTTCCCGTTGGTTGCTGCCGTGTTCCAGCGACCGTCTACCTGTCCGCGTGGCTGGGGAGGGGTAGACAGCCTTTGCTTGCAGGGGTCTGGGGAGCAGCCTTACGCTGGCACCATGGGACCTGGTTAAAAGCTGCTGAATGACAGCTGCCAGACAGCTGGGAATCCGCGGCCCCAGAATGGGTCAGCTGCGGGGGACGAGGAGAGTGTTTTTTTTTTTTTTTTTTTTTTTTTTTTTTTAATTCACAGGCTGAGAGAATGGCACGCAACATTTTGGTGTGGTCTCTACACAACACAGATGTCACACTGAGAAAAGCGCGTGAGCACAGACCCGTCTTTTCGAGCCACCTTGGAACCCATGACACGGGTTCCAAGTGGCATGAGATGTCATCATGCTACTCGGCGTGGCCTGCAGTTTTAAACGTATGCGTTGCTTATTTCTAGAATTTTGCGTTCACTATTTGCAGCCTGCGGCTGACAGAAGGTAACTAAAACTGCAGAAAGTGAACTCGCGGCGGACGGGGGTACCTCTGTGCAGAGAAACCTTCCAGGGTTACCGCCCTATCCTAAAAAGTTGCGTGCGTGCATGCGTGCGCGCGCGCATGCGCCTAGTCTACTGCTGTCGAGTTCTTCTGACAAGAGGAGCACCTTCCCTCCCCTCCCAGGTGCTTTGAGAAGGTTTCGAGAGGACGCGTGGAAGTGGAAGTGGGATGGTAATATCAGAGGTAGAGGTTACCCGCCAACTCATTTGATGATTTGTCACCCGCAACACTGTGAGCCAGCCAATTCATAACCATTTTTTAAAAAAGATTTTATTTATTTATTTTGAGAGAGAGAGGAAAGGAGAGAGAAAGAGAGGGAGAGAAACATCAATGTGTGGCTGCTTCTCACGTGCCCCCTACTGGGGACCAGACTCGCCACCCAGGCATGTGCCCTGGCCAGGAACCGAACCAGCGATCTTTCGATCCACAGGCTGGCGCTCAGTCTACCGAGCCACACCACTCAGGTCCATAACCATTCTTGAAGGAATAACTTAAAAGACACATTGTTTATGAGGGCTCCCACATCTAAAAATAATTCTGTTCAGGAATGTGAGAGAAATGAAACACATTTGCTTTATGTCTTGAACTGTCTTTGGCCCGTCAGATTGTGACCGAGGAGGGAGGTGTCAGAAGTGGCGTGGGGGAGGTCTTCCAGGGCTGAGTGTCGGCCCTCACCTGTCACTCACCTGGAGCTGGATGCCTGGAGGCGTCTCAGAGGTGGCTGGCCTTCCTTTCTGAGCTGGGAGGGCAGGGTAGGGTGGTGGCTGACCTGCAGCAGGTCCCGTAAGCTGAGAAGGCGGCAGTGTTGTCCCTGCAAGTCCTCACAGGCCGTGGTGTTCTGACCCTTCCTCCAGCTGTTTGCCAGCTCAGGGCCCCCAGCCTTCAGCAGCTGTTCAAAGGCCCGGCTGAGTTTCAGCAACAGCTTTCCTGATGCCGGGCGCCTTCCCTGGTGTTATTGCTTCTTCCTTAGCAGTGATGGTCATTCACAGCTATTTTCTCTCTTTGTTTGTGTGGTAGTAGTCTCTTGTGCTTCATGACAGTCATTTTCAAAACCGTCTCAGAGTGGGCCGCGGGAGGTATGTGTGTGTGTTGGGGAGGGGGGTTAATTGTGTGTACAGGGAGCGGGGAACTTTCCTCCAACTGTGACAGTCAGTGAAAGGTGAGAGATCTGAATTCAAATGACTAGACGGAGAACCCCCAAATTTCAGACTACAGAGAGCCTGCAGGAAACCGATGCTTTATAGACGAGGAAACAGAGGCCGAAGAGGAAATTGACTTGCGCAGCGCCCCACAGCCTGTGAGCAGCGGGGTGGAGTTGTAGGCCGGGTCTTCCGATTCCAAGTTCAACGTCCTTCCTGCCTCCTCCTTATCTAATTTCCCTTTAATCACCAGAGGACTTTCATTTCCAGCGGAATCGTCTTACCTGCCGCGGCACACCAGTGTAGGAGGCATTAAAAATATACCAGCGTTTGCCTCGACAGAAGAAGCATTTTAAAGACCGTACAGCATCAGGGAGGGTCCTGAGGTTTTCTTCGTTTTTATGTCCCACCCCACGGCTTATGAAAGCTTATTAAAGACTAAAAAATGTCTAAGGAACTACTAAAACTTTCACCATGGAAACGATTGGGCAGTTCCCAAATGAGATATATATATTTTTTGTAACATCAGAGAGTACTATAAATCAAAGAAAAAGCATTTTACCTGTTCTCAACTTGGAGGGAATCAAAGGAATGAGAGACAGTCTGGGCCGGGGGTGGGGGTGGGTCATCTTACACTTGGCAGCAGGAAGCTCAGGGTCAGCAGTTCTGGATTGAGAAAGAGCAAGTTTGAACCTTGAGCCCAGATTACAGGATGAACCTTGGCCCCTGCTCTTAATAACTCATTTCTCCTAAGTGAACTTTTCCTTCATTTAGTCCTCTCGTCCTAACATAGCGCTTTACAACCTACACATTACGGCAGGGATGTCTCCAGGCAGCCAGGAACACTCTAACTTATTACTGAAGGAAAGCGCAAGGTGAATTTGAACCCTGTGCTCTGTTTGAGTTCGTTAATTCCTGATGGCACTCACAACTTTATTAATGTGCCTGGCTAGTGATGGGCTTACGTTTAAGCAGTTTTCCTGTCCTAACATAAAGCTTACTAAGGATAATAAATTCAAGTCATGAACTTATGTGAAAACCAGTCCTGCTTTGTATGGGAAGTGTAGGAAAAAAAGATTTGTCCCTGGACAATACTCCAAGGTCAGGTAGATCAGTTGAAGTTGATAACAATCAAATCAAGATGGTAACTGAGCACAATCAATGTTATACCCCGTGGGAGACAGTCGACATGCTCAAAATATCCAAACCAATAAAGTTATGGGTGAAAATGAAAACGGTGTCTTTTATTTTACGGGAAGAACCATGCGGACTTGTTGGCCAGCCCCATCAATGTTACTGACTATGTGCCCCATGGTGTCGTTTACATTCCCATGAGTCTTTTATAACTCCCAATCTGTGCTTCACAATCCCTTCACCTTCTTCAACCAGCCCCTCAACCCTCCTCCCCTCCGGCAGCCAGCAGTCTGTTCTCTGTATTTATGAGTCTGTTTCTGTTTTGTTTGCTCATTCATTTTACTCTTCAGCTTCCACACATAAGTGAAATCACATGATGTTTGTCTCTCTCTGAGTTGTTTCACTTAGCGTGATACCCTCTACGTTCACCCACGCTGTCACAAATGGTAAGAGTTTATTCTTTTATGTGGCCGAGTGGTGTTCCCTTGTGTAAATGTAGCACAGCTTTTTCATCCACTCGTCCACTGATGAGTGCTTGGGTTGCTTCCCTATCTTGGCGATCATAAGTAATGCTGCAAGAACAGAGTGGTGCAGATACTCTTTCTAATGATTGTTTTGGGTTTCTTCAGACACACTAGCATACCCAGAAGTGGACTTGCTGGGTCGTCAGGCCGAGCTCTTTTTAATGCCTCTTCATTAGGCGTTGGGTGCTGTGAACATGGCCACTTGGACACTCAGATCTTTCTCCCAATCTTAGCATCAGGAGAGTTCTCACAATCGGGGAACAGTTATTAAGGTGGGTGAAGGGAAATGGGAGAAAGACCAATGGGAACATTAAACTTTAAAAGTGAAGGCGCCGAAGTCTCCGAGGCCAGAGGGGCACTGTTGTCAGGCTGCCCAGGTTGGGGTTGTCATCAATTACTTGCCAGGTGACCCTGTGTGAGTTACACAACCTCTTTAAGGTTTCCTCATTCACAAAGTGGGCATCGCAATACTGTTTGTGTAGTATATGGGCACTCACAAATGATTATAAGAATTAAATGAAAAAATGTGTGTGAAGTGCTTCTTATATACAGCTGTCCTTTGAGAAATGTGAGCTGCTACCAGAAAGTGTAAAATGTCTGGAAATAAAAGCTGAAAAGTGGCTCTAAGACTATTTTCAAGCCTTTTATGTGAAGAGTAGAATGTGAATAGAATGTGAGAAAATAAGACTAAATTACAGCAAGAAAGAGGCAGATCATCATGAGGAATAACTTGACTCTGAGGGCGATGAAAGGCTTGGGTAGAAAGCTATCATGCTTCTGCTTTTCCATCATTTTCTCCTTCTAGGTCTGAGCACTTCTGGAGCTGCATATTAATAGAGTCACAACCAAAACAAAGCTTTTAAAAATATAGTTACAGACATTCGCTCCGCATACAACTCATAGCAAATAAAATTATAGCCGATGATACGTTGAATTTTAAAGTGCTCCTGCAGCTTGTACCAGAGGCTAAAGATTCTAAAGCAAATTGCTGGAGTCAGATTTTAGCATCATTGGCTGACATTAGAGACCAAGTGCACCTACTATGTGCTTAGAAACAGATGGATAAGCCAGGAAGAACAGTCCAACTGGAGAAGGGATATCAGGTAGACAGGGAAGGAGGGAGCAGTGATTATGTGCCTGAGAATCAGAAGAGGGTGTGCTGGGCTCCTTACATTTGGTGTATGTTTATTCGTCATAATTAAATATATTATCCCCAGGAAACTGAAGGTCAGAGATTAAGTTAAATAATTTCACCCAGTTACAGAATTAAATAGTGGTGTTCACATGGAGGTCCTTATGATGCTGTGGACTTTTCAGGGAGCCGCATATCTTTTCAGTTACACACATATCTTATATACATATAAAACATGTGTATAACCTAATATGAACTGGGTGTGAGATGATAAGTTGTGTCCCAGTGAGGGACCTAAGAGGGGATTTGAGCTGGAGTTGGGAGCTGAGTGGGTTCTGATAACGAGATATCCACCAGGCTCTTTATGAGCAAGAGAACCCTACTTGCGTTCCCTTAATTAATTAATTGGAAGGATACAGGTGGCTTGTGGAGCTAAAGCAAAACCTGAGGAGAAAGAGGGGTGAGGCAGAGAGTCCTAGTGGGAAGTAAAGGCGGTGGGGACTGGACTGTGCCTACCTTCGCTGTCAGCAATAGTGCCAGTTCGAGAGGTTTAGGTCTCAAATCTCCTGATAAAAACTCTGGTTACAGAATCATTCCAACATTATCTTGTATCTTAGCCTAGTCACATGTGCGGTCTCCTGAGTGACCTGCTGACTGATTTCTAAGTGGACTATGAGTTTCCTCCTCATGGGTCTAAGGTGAAGCTGTAGGGAGTGGTGGCTGGGATGGGCAGCAGCCAGTGGGACAAGGAGGAGGCTCGTGGGAGTTTGAATTTGAGGCAGGAGGGCATGTGGGGCTACCAACAGTTGAGTCCATTCAATTTTGGGTGAAGGTCTGCAGTGTTGATAAAGATGATTTTCCGTGGAAAGATGAGGGTGCTGGGGGTGCATCCTTTGGGTTATCAATTGTAACCAGGGTTCTGAACTCTGGTCTCTTTCCTGCCAACTTGGGAGTTGCAGTGCAGCTATCTGGTCAACCACGCTCATGGGGCCGTGGGAGATACAGCCTCACCTGGGAGAGTGGGTGATGAGTGATTACTGATGGCACCTTTGATTTGTCTGTTCCACTCAGTGCTGAATGAGAATAAGCCAGGAGTAAGTGGGAAAGGCTTTGCCAGGCTCAAGATGAGTAGGTGGTGTGTAGGGGAACAGGTAACAACCTTGTGTTTGGGCAACAGCAGGAGCACCTGGGTCGGGCTTTCGGCTCTCTGCAGTTGTGCTTGTCTGGTCAAGACCAGAGCAGCGGGGAGAGATGCTAGTGAGGCTGGGGGGAGGGGGGCAGCGGCTTCTCTGTGCGGAGGCCCAGGTGACTGACTTCCTCCCTCCCTCCCTTGGTGAGTGGTCCCGTACGCCGAGGCAGCTGGCGGTGAGCCTCAATGGGCTAGAGCCTTCACTCTGCTGCCATATGGCGGGAACGGCCACCCTTGGTTCCATGAGGAAGTTTCCCTATTACTGTCTCAGCCGGTGGTTCCCAAACTTGAGCCTTCACCGAAATCACCTGGAGGTCATGTTTGAACAGATTGCTGGGCCTCACCCCCGGGCTTTCTGATTTAGTGTGCCCAGGGTAGGGCCTGAGAGTGTGCATTGTTATTGGAGAACTTACATTTTTTTTTTCATTTTTAAGGATTTTATTTATTTATTTTAGAGAGATGGGGAAGGGAGGGAGAAAGAGAGGGAGTGAAACATCGATGTACGGTTGCCTCTAGCACACCCTGTACTGGGGAGGTAGCCTGCAACCCAGGCATGTGTCCTGACTGGGAATCAAACCGGCGATGCTTTGGTTCGCAGGCCTGCACTCAATCCACTGAGCTACACCAGCCAGGGGAGAACTTACATTTTTAACAAGCCCCCAGATGATGTTGATGCTGCTGGTCCATTGACTGCATCTTGAGGATCACTGCTACAGACCCGGGAATTTCCAGAGGTGATCTGGGGTCTAGGAGTCCTTGAACCTGGTGAGCAAACTAGAAGACAAATCCTATTAAGGGTCCCAAGGTAAACTTACTGAGGGGTTCTGGGGAAGTGGGGGGTGGGCTAAGATTTTAGGCCTGCAATTGGCCTGGGACAGAGTATATAACACTTATTAGTTTGTCTTATGAAAGTGTCCCTCTGGTATGCTGCGACAAGGTGATTTCTTTGTTGTATTTCATGTGGACGGATTTCCCCTGATTTCTGGGAGATACCTCGTGTTAAGAAAAGGATTGGTGATGGTGGAGAAATCTGTGCCTTTCATACCCATCCATTGCACTGAGACAATATAAGCATTTTTTTTTTAAAAAGCAAGGGCTGTTTTTTGACATCTATGAGGTGCTAGGCACTGTGGTAAGTACTGCACACACATCACTTCCTGTGATTTATAAAAAATCTGCAAGGCCTATTATTTTTATTTTACAGATGAGGAAAGTACGGAGCAGCAACATTAAGAATGTACTCAGAATCACAAGGCTAGTAATGGGCAGAGTCAGGACTTAAAAATATATATTATTCTTATTCCAAATCTGTGTCCTCTTGATTTACCACCGGAAACTCAGAGATCTTTATATAATGTGCAGTTCTTAAAATGAAATATTGCTTCTTAATTTAAAAACAAGGTTATATGTTCAGGACCAAGAAAGTACAGGCACGAACAAGTGGGAATTACAGATAAAGAGATAAAGAACATGCAACATGCCAAATGAAGACACCTAGAAATATTTACACCGATCTTGTTGGTTATTTTAGAACTGCTGTGCTCGCTTTGGTGACTTTGCTCCGGAATGTAAGAGTTCAGAAAACGAAATAAATGCAGAGGGCAGACCTGCTGAATCTTACATGTCAAGTGCTGCGAGCAGGGCCAGGCGAGTCACCGCCGCTGTCTTTACTTCCGCCATCACTGTTTGCCAGCCTGCCCGCAGGCACAGAGAGGGAGCGTGGGCATTGGGTGAGCACCAGCAGCAGCGGCACAGTCAATGAGGGAAAGACGTCTTGCAAAGAGCGGATTGTCGTCACTAAAACCTAAAAATTCTGGGTTCGGATTTAGAAGGCAGCTACAACTTGACTGAATAACATAAGTTGGGCTGGGGGGAGGGGAAGAAAGGAGTGCGCATCTGTAAAGATGATAAACCAGCCAGTGAGAACCACTTGGTGAACTCTCATTGTCAGCCAGGAAGGTAATTTGAAATTGGGGCTCATCATGTTGAATTATGACCCATCTGATGAGAAGGTGGGCTCTGGGCCCATCAGAGAAACCATGGTGGTAGTTCTAGGGAAGACATGCTTGACAGGAAAGCCAGATGAAGAGAAGCCCATCAAGGGAGCAAAAACCCAGGTGATTGCATGTGGGCATAGATTGGGGAGATGAACACACTATGGCCCAAAGAATGGGTTTCAAAGCTAAAGGAGGTGGCGGGACTTTTGTGCAAAGAAGGGGATCCAGGAGGAGCTGCTAGGAGACACCTGGAGAGAAGAGGTGGCAGGCCAGGTGGATGGAAAAAGGAAGGATGGAATCAGATGCAGCTGTACCTATGGCGGGGGCGGGGGGGCTGTGCGGGAGCAGAGTGGGCAGTGGGCAGTGGGGAGGGGGTGGACCAGAGTGGCCACAGCACAGCCATTTTGAATAGATCTCCAAGCGCATCAGGATGAGATGCTAGGCAAGAAGCCAGACTTCTTTCTGGGGGAGGCTGGAGGGGACTGAGGACAGAGAACTGCCAACTGCTTTGCAGCTGGGGAGGTAAACAACCGGCCAGATGTTTTGGAGACAACCTTTGTGGCAACCTGAACCTACGCCACTTATCAAGAGTGAGGAATAAGCAACAGCCCATGAGGCCATCGCATCCGTATTTACGAACTGCAGGCTGTCTCTGTGTGTGGGTGCGTGCGTGCGTGCGTGGCAGTGTGGGGGACACGAGAGACGGACGCAAGTGATGAGACCCAAAGTGGCTCTCGTTTCCGTAGCGCTAATTAGGAGCCTGGTAACAAAACAGGAGCCTGGCAGAGAGGTGAGAGAGGGAGTTCGCAGGCACCGGTCAGAATGCAAAGCTCGATGTTCCGAGCTGTGATTGATGAATCGGGAGCTCAAGTGCGTAACCATTCTAGAACACCCCGTTCCCGGGAGCTCTACGCAGGAGGCATTAACAGCTTGGTGATGAGGCCCTGGTTTAACTCCTTTGTAAGATTGGCCTTTTTTGGCCTCTTTTAGCATCCTGTCAACATTCGGTGTAGAACTCTTGGCACGATTCATGGAAGTCCCACTTGCCAGCCGCCTCTCACATCCTGCCATTCCAAGAGCTAACCATGGGAGTTTTTCACTCGGAAGTCAGTGGCCTTGACATCTGTGGCAGCTGCTGAGACAAAAGCTAGCTGTCCCCAGAGCCTGGTGCCCACAGCAGTCTGGAGACAAGGTGCATTCTGTCGGCAGTGGCAGGTTCCAGACCCTTCAGAAGGCCACCCCTGTGGCTCTATACAACCTCAGTAGAGTAAATGTCCTTTCTTCCTCCTAGCGTGTGAACTCAGTCGCTGTTTTAATATGGATAAACATGGGAGGGGAGTGAAAAAGGGCTATCCAATTAACACAAACAAAAATTTAGCCAACCCCTTTCAAGACTAGCGGTGACCGGGGTCACCGGGATGACATGAGATGCCCCAAAGCACTTGCTTGTACAGCCCTAACTGAGCAGGTTTCCAGAACAGGCGTTAGTAGTGGGGGAAGAAGGGACTGAGGGAGGGGAAAGGCGGCTGAAACCTGAGACAGGGCCTGGGGGGGGGGATGCTGAGGTGGAAGGGAGAAATAGGACGTGTGCCTGATGGCAGGAGGTGCAGAGGAGAGGGGCCTTGACCCCAGCAGGTGTGGGGACCACCAGGCGACAAAGGAGGCCAGTGTCCTGTGGTCAGGCTGGGTAAGGGGACCGAGACTGGAGGTCGAGACACAGAGGCACCATGTGGAAGTGGATTATCAACAGGGATCTGGGAGATTGCTGGGGGGTGGGGGAGAGCTGCATTTTCCTTGGAAATTGGGAAAGGGCCCCAGGACTGGGGGCTTGGAGAGCCTTTGGGTCCTTGAGGGATGGGGGGATCTTGATGAGATAAAACCACAGGGTCCACATCTAAATTTTCTGGCAGGATGATGAGAAAATAGGGCTTGAGGAACCTTTGTCCTGAGAGAGGGTCCTTGACGATTTCTCTCTCTCTCTTTTTCTCATTCATGTTTTCTCAGCCGGTTCCTTCAAGTCAGTGTAACTGCAGGCACCTTGGTAACATGTTTGATGACTGGCAGTTATGGGTGCCCTGCTGCCCCTTCCCCCCTTACACACTCAGCAGATATTCCTCTTGTCTGTGTTCAGTGCATCTCCTCGAATCTTCGAGCGCTGCTGAGCTTGGAGGCCATTCGAGATGAAGTTGGGTCAAAGTTTATTGGTTTTAGGCAAAGGTTTTAGAGTGGCCATCCTACGTGTTGGGGGAGTAGCAGAGGATGGGGTCTTAGGGGCACTTGATAGATTGCTTTCATGTTTTGCATTTTCCCCAACTCTAGGTTCGTTCCGTAAACACACACTAAGGATCAGTTTTGCGCAAGGTAGGGCCCTGGGTTCTTGCAGCTTCGAAGGTGGCAGCATCCCCGCAGCTCCATCCTTCTTTCTCTCTGCAGCTGGGCTTCCAGGGGGCATCCGGGAGCTTAACATCCAGTAACGCACAAGAAGGCATTTTCCTGAATAACCATGGCTAGAGCAGAATGTCATAAGCATACTAAGAGGTGTCTAGATTCAAATGGTTTGGAAGGTCAAAGGAGGAGAGGTTCACTGTGCATGCTGAAATTGTATTCAAGTACAAGTTGTACCGGGAGAAGATAAATAACCTATTCACTCTGTAGTACGATAATAAATAAAATATTATTGACATGCCTGGCAAGACGGCTAATACTGTTTTGACGTTGCAAAAATCTGTGATGTATAAATAGCCACGGGTTCTTAGAACTGAAGAATCTAGAATATTAGCAGCGCTGCAAGTTAGCTTGGGAGGCATCCAGTTCAGCGTCTCATTTTGCAAATTCACAAATGTCCGTATAGGTTAAGTCAATTGCCCAAGATCACAGACCTAGTTGGTGGCCAAGGTAGGGGCAGGTGGCCAGGGCTGCTCACTTGCTGTTCATGCTGGAGCGGTGACATCATCTGCTATTCTGCTTCTGCCAAACATCTGCCCTCAAGAAAGTCTCATGTGGGAGATTTATAGCCCTACCACACCTTCCTGCCCAGAGTACCATCGTAGCCTCCGGTCCCCTTACAGCGTGAGTGTGCATGCCAGTTCTTTGCCGAGCGATCCAGTGGTCTGGGAACGGCACCGGGCAAGGAGAGCCAAGACGACGGGCTAGCGGGGTGTCCAACCCGTGGTCCACAGGCTGCATGTGGCCCAGGATGGCTATGAATGCAGCCCAACATGAAATCATAAATTTACTAAAACCGTTTTTTCGCTCATCAGTTTTTGTCAGTGTTTGTGTATTTGATATGTGGCCCAGGACAACTCTTCTTCTTCCAGGGTGGGCCGGAGATGCCAAAAGGTTGGACACCCCTGGCTCAAGTATGTGTTGCTTTTGTAATTATGGTAAAAAAAATGTTGAGGAGTTTGAAGGAAAGATCTGACCGCCTTGGCCCCCTCTCCCACATTCTGTCTCACCCCTTCGGTGTGGACAGCCCATGCCCCACCTTCTCAGAGATCCGCTCTCCAACTCAGCAGCCAAGTGGCCACCAGAACATGGGACCTGAGAGGGGAAAGCCAGCCAATCAGATTTGCTCTGTCTCCGTCGGCCAGTCTGTCTGTTGGTTCTTCTCCATCTGGGGGTCAGCCTCTCCTTCCCATTGCTCTCCTGTCTATCACGCTTTCTCAGTCCTTCTCTCTCCCCCTTAAGGCCTGTCCTTTTTCTGTCATCACGTTTTTACTTCTCCTCTGGTTTAATTTTCCATTTCAGCTCTTAGAACAAAAGCCAGCCACGGCCCCAGCACTCCATCCTGACTTCCTTCCAGAGTCTGCTTCCAAGTTTCTGGCTCTTCTGGCTTCAGACCCTGACTCGCTTCTCCCACACTGCACAGGACAATCCCAGTCCGACTCCTGCTCTGTGGCTGGAAGTGTCTCCTACGAAGCAGTTGTCCCAGACCAGGGTTTCCTGTAGAAAACACGGCCTTCTGCAGTTGTCTTTCAAATCTGATTTATAAGGGCTGTGCAGGGGCTCAGCATCTCTGGTACCCACTCGGTCATTGAGTCAGGGTTAAGTCCAGTAAATTGCCCCCTTTCCCACGATGGGGACAGTGAGTGACAGTGCCTGCCTCTGACCTCTGAACCCACCAGTTGTGGAGCTCATGGGGCACTTCTGTCACTCTGCCTTGGGCCATAGAGAGGCCTGCTACTTCCTCCCTGTCACTAGATTGAAAGCTGCAAGTAGGATAGGGACCCTCTCTGGGAATTTTATTTTAATTTTTTTCTGAAATAAGTTTTTAAGATTTTATTTATTTCTCGAGAGAGGGGAAAGGAGGGAGAAAGAGAGGGAAAGAAACATCGATCGGTTGTCACTTGCATACGTCTTGACAGGGGACTGAACCCACAACCCAGGCACATGCCCTGACTGCGAGTCAACCCGGTGACCTTTTGCTTTGTGGGATGAAGCCCAACCAGCTGAGCCACACTGGTCAGGGCCTATCTGGGCATGTTAATGAGGGTTAGCACACTGCCCTGTACTGGGACAGCTCAGATTAGGGGACAGATTCTGAAGTTTCCTCAATTGATCGCACCAGGCAGCTTTGCAGGTTGGGAGGTGAAATTTGCTGGGGGCATAGGACCCGGGTGCATGGAAAGGGTGTCGTGAAATGTATAGCAGCAGCCGTGGCGGCGCCACCACCGCCACCACTCACAGGCCCTTTCTGCCACACCTTGTCTCATTTTGTCCCAACAGCCGCCCAGGGAGAAAAGTACTATTATCCCCTTTTCACAGAGAAGAAGGCTGAACCTCAGAGAGACTGAGACACTCGCCCAAGTTCACAGAGCGAGTGAGGGCAGGGGCTGGGATGCCCACCTGGGTGTATCTGATGCCAAGTCCAGGGTCAGCAGTGGGCACACATGCGCAGACTGGCTGGGTGATCTTTTTAACCTCTTATTTAGCCTGCAAACGAGAGTGCAAAGTCTCTTTGGCAGCCATGTTTTTTCTAAACATACGCGATTTCCCCCTTTTATCCTCTCAATGGCATTATCGCACAGCTGGTCATGGTCATTTTCCTCCTCCTCCTCCTCCTCCCCTTCGTCCTCCTCCTCCTCCTCTTCTTCTTCTAGATTTTCCTTCCAAAGCAAGTTGTTAATAGCTCCACTTCTAAAGAGCACGTCATACTCTGATCCCTGGCCTCTGAAGTGTTATTAAAACATCTCTTGGAATCGTTTTCCGTGACGTTGCCATCTGGTTCCTGCAGCGTGGATCCCACTTGCGGACTTTTTCCTTTGCATCGTGTTTGGAGGACGAGCGGTCCCTGGATGCCCCTGGAATCTGCCTTTCTGTCCTCAGAAGTTGACTTCATGGGCTCTAATGGCCAGGCTGGCCTTCTGGAACGGTCAGGGCTCAAAAGCCCTCAGGCCAAGCCTCTTGCAACAGTTCAGCTTGCCTCCGTCTCATGGCCCTTCCTGGGTGTCCTTCCTCCCTGCGCCTCCTCCGTTCCCCGCTCTGGCCTCCGCGTGCTCCCTCGTAGCCCCGGCTGGGTGCCCTGTCCCCATCCTCAGCTTCCTGTTGGGCCTGGCCGCACCACACCGGTCTCTCTTTGACCCGAGGCTCCCTCCCACCATTTCAGGACTCAGTCCCTTCTCATAGCCACCTCCTTGCCCCTTGTCGTGGCTCAGGCCTTCCTCAGGCCATTTTTTCTCAGTCCCATCAGAAAGTGGTTATCCTGTCATTCACACTTTTGTTGAACTTGCCTCTCACATGTACCATGACATAGTCTTAGGATATCTTAGAACTTGAATAGGCTTTATTTTTTTTACAGAAATTTTAGGTTCACAGGAAAATGGAGTGGAAAGTACGGAGATCTCCCACATACCCCCTGCCCTCACGCGTGCACAGTCCCCCCTCCCCGTCATTAGCAGCCCCCACCAGAGTGGGACGTTAGCTGTAATCGACGATGCTAGTTGGATACGTCATCCTCGCCCAAAGTCCATAGTTCACATTAGGGTTCGCTCTTAGCGTTGTATATTCTACGGGTTTGGGACAATGTATAAGGTCATGGACCCACCCTTGTGGGATCACACAGAATAGTTTCACTGCTAAACCGTCTGCATCTTAGGCATGTTCAAAGTGTGGAAAGGAGGCTGGAACACGAATAAGCACGGCGACTGCGGAAGCAGAGCCGCGGACCGGAGACTGTCAGCGCTCGAAGGAGGAGGAAGCCAGCACCCCTTCGGGGGACCCATGGGAGTTTGGGAGTCACACCGGCATCTGAGTTTCACATTTTTGCACAGGACCAGGGCGTCACGAGGCGTGCGAGGCCCAGGGGCAGACCTGAGCAGGGGCACGCAGGCACGACTCCCCGAAGTCGTGCTTGAGGAAAGGAAGAATGGGAACCACCGGGGTGGTTGAGGCGAGAACCCTGCCATCTCAGAGACGGGGTTCGAACTGACCTTCGCATCGTGCTCACTGTGTGATCTTGGCCCCTGACTGAACCTCTGCAGGCCTCAGTCTCCACATCTGTCGGAGGGAGGGGGCAATCGTACGTGTCGTAGAGAAGCTCTGAGGGGTAAATGGACGCATGTCATTAGCCCAGTGCCTGGCCTGCGGGATACGTCAGCTGCTGGTGCTGAAGCCAAGAGGATGCTGGGAACAGAGCTGAAAAGGTAGTTTGTAAAGGCCCTCGAACCGGGTGAAGGAGTTTAGACTCTGCCCCCCGAACCCGTAACCTTCCGTTTGCGGGGTGCATAAGCATCCCCTGAGATGCGGCTCCAATGCAGATTTCTGAGTTTCTTCCCTTTAGTTCTGCTTTAGTCGGTCTGGGTGGTGCCCAGGAATCTGTGTTTTTCATGATTCTGTTGAGAGTGGTGCACTTGGCACTAGGAACCTGGGAGGGATCTGGAAGGCTTCTTGCAACATCTCAGCAAAATGAGCCCAGAGTTCACATCAGCAGAGGTTGCAGAGAGGGCTTCAGGGCAGCAAACGGGTCAGCGGAGCTGGACTCAGCTTCAGCCTCTGCATCCCCCTGCACTGTCCAGTCGCCTTGCACGCACACATTGTGGGGAAAGCACACGGAACCCCTGGTGGCCAAGGTTAAAGTCCGGGGGGGCGGGGGACAGCTCATGTGCCTGGCAGGCTCGGGTTCTGTGAGGACTCTGTGCCGGCAACATCTGTAGTGGGGACCCCGCAGTCAGCAAGCCATTCTGGGCCTGCCCAGCCATCAGCCACCTGCCCCTCTTCTCCTTTACAGATTAAGCCTAAAAGTACTAACAGGTGTCGGGGCTCTGGACTCGGACTCCTGGCAGCGTAGCTGAGCGCAGGTTTTCAGACGGGGAGGCTGTGCCTCCCTGATTGGGTGGGATTTTTGCAAAAGAGTGCAAAGCGGTCTGCCGAGGGCCTCACCGGGTGCTCCATTTGGGCACCGGGGATGCTCTCCTCTCCGCCTGGCTTGTCCCTGGTGAGTCTATCTCCCTGCATCCTGCCTGCCCTGTCTCGGTTTCTAGGGCTACAAGAATTGTGTCAGCCTTCTACGTGCCTTTTGGCAGCCGGGGCCATTCCTCTGAGTGGCTTAGTCGACTTTTATTATCACCAGGTTTACAGAGAGAACCCACCCACGTCCCCCTTCTTCTGGAAATGGATCCCGAGGACAGGAGTTGAGGTCAGGTCGGTTGGCCCCTGGTCACACAGAGCTGTTTGTGAATCCTGCCTGGGAGTCCCAGTGTATTCTCAAATCCTCTACACCGGCCAGGACTTGAGTAGCCAGGACCTCTCCTTTGGACGTTTTGGCATTTCCTGACTGAGATATTTGAGAGCAAATGTGTGGACTTGTTTGGATGCTCCTTCTCCACCGTGCCCCCCAAGTGCTTTTTGGGCGGGGGAGGGAGTGAAGCCCCATGGTAAGTGGAAACTGTGGAGCTGAGAGAGGGTCAGCTGCATCGGCCTGGAGTCAGGGACACAGCTCGTGAACTAAGTGCCGGAGCACCGGTGAGGCCATGACCTCGGAGAGCCACTGGGGCTGAGCCTGGAACCACCTCCGGCCCTTGCTGAAGCCCGTCACCATGGCCGGTCTGCGAGCGCTCTGCACGTTCAAGGCCTCGCGGAGATGGCGTGCTGCGTTTTGCAGGGCCGCCCCGGCAATGAAAGCACAGGCCCAGCTGTTCCTGCAGTTTTCCAGAGGGGCCGGGAGGGCAGGGGGCCTGCTGCGCTGCAGAATGGTCTCTTCTCTGTTAATCCTGATGGTGACCGGACCCTGCCCGCCGGTCCCCACGCACGGCCTTCCCTGCTGCCCTGGCTCTTGTTCTCAGGCCGATGTGGCATAAAAGCAGCCTGGTGCTGTGTGTGAGTTGTCTCGAGTCACAACAAGCTGGGGAGCTGTCCCCGCCTCTGTTTTACACACAAAGGGTAAACGATTGACCCAGAACAGCTGTGCAGCCTGGGTTCCCCCATCCCCCTCGGCCCCCTGCACCAGGTAAGCACCTGTTCCACCCAGTGATGTTCCTGTACCTGGGACCCCACATTATGTCACCTCCCTTGGACACAAGAGTCAGGTCATTATCCCGAGTGACCAGGAGGTTGCTTGGGAACTGAAACCAGTTGAAAAGCATATAAACTATGGCCTGGTGGACGACTCAGGACACACATTTATCATCCCAGGCCTGGGCATGTGCACTTCCGGACATTGTTAGGACTCATGGAATGACTTGGAAAGAAGGCAATAAGAGGGATGAGATCCACAAAGTGCCAGAACAATATGTTGACAAGACTTTGTCTACTTAAATATGGGAATCTCAAATTACATTTGCTTCATGATTCCCAGTCTGCTCCGGCTGCCGTCTGAGGTTTCGGGTCTCAGCCACACAGCCTCGCCAGCTGTTCACACGCCTGGGAGGGTGACACGGCGGCTGCTTCTGGGGCCCGGCATGCACCGGGGCACGTCAGCCTCTGATGATCCACAGGTGCGGTTTATGGCCCACATTCTTCTTCTTATTATTGTTATTACGATAGGTTGCAATGTCTGACTTGCATCTTGCCGGGTGGCTTTCGCTGCCGTCCCCAGAGAGCACCAGCAGCGTCTCTGTCCTCAGGTATCTCCAAGCAGAGGTTCCGCCGCCCAGGGCTGCGTGGGATTAAGGAGCAGACATGGATTGGATCTGCAGATTCCAAACCTGACGTGTGGCAGAGTCACTGAGAGCACAAACAAGTGAAAATGAACAAACCGACAACAAGCGGCAAACAGACAGACACTCAAGTTTCAGCCAAGCCCAAGATAGATTTGGTTGAGAAATTATATTATATTATATTATATTATATTTTATGTATATATATAAATTTTTATTTAAGAGTAGCTGGCATACGATCTCGTACCATTTATGACTAGTTTCAGTTGTATAATCTAGTGATTCAACATTTTTATACCTTACGCTGCGGCCACGACACATGCTGGGGATCATCTGTCACTGCGCAAACTCATCGCAATATTGTTGACTGCACGAGTATCCCTTCCCTTCCACCCATCCCCTGACCCTTTTCCTTCTGGGCACCACCCTTCGGCCTCTGTTGCTATGAGTTAGTTTTTGTTTTGTTTGTTTTGTTCTTGGATTCCACATAAAAGTGAAACCATATGGTATTTATCGTTCTCCAAGCGACTTACTTCACTTAGCATTAATGCCCTCTAGGTTGCCCCAAATGGCAGGATTCCCCTCTGTTATTGCTGTGTATTATTCCATTGTGTGTTTGTACATCTGTACCCATGTATAGGTATACATATGTCTCACGTATTCAGTATCCATTCATCTGCCGATGGACACCTAGGCTGCTTCCATACCTTGGCTGTTGTAAGTAACGCTGCAATGAACATAGGGGTGCGTGTACCTTTTTGAATGAGTGTTCTTGTCGAGAGAGTGTCTTTTGAGAGCTGCCTAGCTAATAATTCTGGCACATAAGCCGGGTCTGTGAAATCTTAAAGGAACTGTCTGGGGTACACAAAGAAATTCTAGTTTTAGATGGCCAGCTTTGAACACTTTCCATCTTTGAAGTGAAAAGTTTATCTCAACCACACTCCTAGGGTTACGGTGACAGCAAGGCAGCCTGTCTTCCGACTGAAACTCCGGAACGCGTGGGCTTGGGAGAGAATCGCCAGACATTCTTGTGGGCACGGTCCCCTGCGGGCTGAAAGCAGGATGTCCTAGTGATCGCATGAAGCTCTCGCGTGGGAATGGGAGTGAACCACTTCACCCTTCTGCCCCTCACTTTCCTCGGCTACAAGATGACGGGCTTGCTCTCTGCGAGTCCCGAGTTCCCTGGTGAGTCTAAGATTCCGCGATGAGAATCTCCGCTCTCCCCCCCGGAACAGCCTTCGATGTCCAGCAATTTCCATCAGGTTATTACAGGTTTGTCAAACACTTGCTACGGGTCTGGGAACTGACATGCTGTGAAAAATCGGATCTGTGGCGGAAAAGGGTCCAGAGGGAGGGGCACAAATAAGCGAGGAGGATAGAGGGAGCTCGGCGACTGAGCATTTCTGACCTCTAACAGCGCTTCGGCTCCGCGCTCAGAGCTGCGCGGTGTGGTTAGGCTGCAGGTTACAGTGAGGCAGCGGATCGAGAGCACCGAGCAAATACGACCCGAGAGATGGTAACTGTGCCACTCAGCCCTTTGGATGACAGATATTGCTAGGTGATAAAAAGTGCTAATGCATCAGGTGCTAATCTGGGGCTGAAATGCTGCCTCAGGAAAAACACATTCCCGAAAAGGAAATGCGGGCAAGCTGACTGGCAGCAACAGCTGGGGGCCCTGAGCTCTGCCCAGGTAGGAAGCAGGGAGAAAAAAAAGAGCAGATGTCTCTCGAATATTCTTGTTTCTGAAGGGTTGGGAAGGTGTTGATTTTGTTGCTTCTCTGGCCGCAGTGCTGGCAGGGCTCAGGTTGTAGGTGTGGTTCAGCAGCGGAAGACTGAGCCCCCTGCGGGGCCCTCGGTGCGGGGCTTTCTGGGGAGGAGGTGGTGGTCTAGGCTAGAGGCTTCCAAGCGGCGTTCAGGGTTCCATGGACGTGCTGAAGGTGGAAGGGGGAAAGAGGGAGAAGGGAAGGGTGTGGTATTAGAAGAATTCTCCTCCTACCTGCTGTAACGGCTGACGCCCTCCGCATACGACCCTGGACCAGTTAGCAGTTGGAAGGATCATGAGCTACCTTTGGGTGGCCTTGTTCTCCTACGTGGAGAGTGAAGTTCAGCAGAGACTGAGGGCTTGGGACTCTCAGTTTGGCCGGGGCAGTGATGGATGGTGCTCGGCATGAGTTTCCCTGGATCATGAAGCTGGGTGGATGGGGGTTTGTCACTCCACACATTCCCCCATGTCCAACACTGTCCAGTCTTCAGGGGACGGTGTGGAGTGAGGAAGGAGGGCCAGGTGCATGTAGGGCAAACTCATTTAATCCTCCCAAGAGCCCTCTGCCTGGGTGCTATTATTGCAAAGTCCGAGGGGCTTGCCTGAGACCACAGAGCCAAAGCGAAGTGCTGGAGAGACATCACGGTGTGTGCTCAGAAGTCACCCCATTGAGCTGACTCCAAGCACACCCCAAAATAGCCTGGGCCTGGAAACAGCCAGAATCTTCTCTGGGTACTGTGAAAGTAGGAGGGACTCTGAGAAGGTGGAGGGAGTGGGATTTGGCCTGCTGCTCTTGGGGGGGTGGCTGTGGTCCTCAGTTCTGCATGTGCATTGGCTCATAAGCACCATGGGATCAGTCTCAGGAGGGGTTTAGGAAGAAGGCTATGAGGGGGAACCCCCAAAACCCGAACTATGTTCCGGAGGGCAGGTGCCTTGTAGTACAGGCTTCCCTCACTAGCTGAGTGTTTCCAGGACCTGTCTTATCAGTGCACCAGCTGGCATTGTTGTGAGAGGCTGTGTTCGGCTTCAGTGAATTCTTCTGAAGATTTTTACAGCGCATTTGCCCATTTCATGATGAGTGATTTACGAGCACACCTGCCCACACCACGCTGAGTATCCAGAAGTTTTTGACCGAAGATGGCATGGCCCCGCCCTCCTTGTTCACCCGATCTCACCCCAAGCGACTTTTGTTTGTGTCCCCGGGTGAAAAACGTCCTCGAAGGGGAACGTCTTGCTGATGTGGAAGAGGTAAAACAAAACAAAACAAAAACCCAGAAGCACCAAAAGGCATCGAAATCGATGAGATCAGTAACTGTTCTAGCCGTGGAAAAAAACATCTCAATAGACATATTGCTTCAAACGGAGAGGACTTTGAAGGTGACTGAAGGTTAAACATGTAAGAATAAATACACAATTTTTTTATAAATAAATTCTGGTTTGGGGGGGTCCCTCCTCATATTTAATCTTAGATTGGCCACAAACAGCCTGGAAGAGCTGGGTCAAAGCCCCTCTAGCAACAAAATAGTGAGAGTTACCCTAGGAGATAGGAAGTCATAAATAGTTGAACTCTCAAAATGTATCACGAGTGCTAGAAATAACTCATCATTTTCCCCTTAATGCGTGTTGATTCATGATCCTTCAAAACGCAGAGGCTGCAACCTTCCTCTCCGAGATGAAGGAGCGTACTAAGCGGAGGAGGCAGTCCTAGTAAACATGCCTTGAACGAACAGATGGGAAGGGAATAAAGGCAAAGTTACGTAAGGCATTCCTCTCCTCCTGGGTGAGTGCTCAGGACTCGTCCCCCAGAAGAGAGCTTCGCTAGGAACCAAAAACGTACGTGTTCTTTACTTCTATAGAGTTGCTGAAAACCGGGGGTGGGCTTCTCCTTGTTTAGTACTCCGGCTTACGTTTGACGTGTCTCAGGGAGGCTTGTTGCTGTTTCAACCTCTTGTCAAGTCTGCAAAGAAAGGGGCTGGAGCGATCCCAGCGGCTCAGATTTCTTCTCCCTTTCCTTTCCTTTTCCCCAACATCTCAGCTGAGGTTTTCCTCTGGTATCTCTCTCAGGATGTAGACCTCACAGCCACATGCTTAGAATTCCTTAGTCAGCTAGGAGGCAGGCAAAGAAAGCCCCGAGCAATGAAGGCAGACACTGGACAGTGTGGAACGTACCCTGGGTATTAAAGAAGCCTTACGTGGGAAGGGGGAGGTGAAGACAGCAGCCCGAGAGTTTAGCTGACTCAACAGATGGTTGTTACAGGAGGCAGCGGGTGCATTTAGGAGACGAAGCCCTGCCTGGGGGGCTGGTCTCATCACAGGCAGAATACAGAGCTGCGGTGGAAAGGGGGTGGGTGGAGGTGGGAGGGAGTTAAGGGGGCTAAATGGTCATGGAAAAGGATACAATACAAAAAGAATAAAGGACTGGTCTGTATCTAGGGCATCTGGGCCTTTCTCCAGGTAGAGACGCACTCATGGCAGCATAGCCTTAGCTGCCCAGGACCGCACTGAGCTGCCGCAGGAGGGTGGGCTCCTGGCTGCCCGTGGGCACCTGCTTCCTGATGGGGCGCTGCTTTTGTTGTGCCTGTTGTTAAATATTTTGAGTGTCACCCCTGGTCACATCCTCCAGAACACTGACTAGTGGCGGGTCTCCAACCAGATTCCATAAGCCTCTATCCTTGGTCCTTATTCTTAACCAGTGATCTGGAAGAAATAGTGAAAAGTACCTTTTGTTGACCCCTTTCCCAGTTTCTTAACCATTTTCTGGTTTTCCTGGGGTTTTGCCCTGGTACAGTTGTGATTCTCTGGTTCTGAATGGCCTTCTATTTGACAAGATCGGTTTGGGGGTCCTCGGCCTTGGCCCTGATTAACACCCATCTCCATCCTGCTGTCTCGGGCCACTCACCGTGGTATTCTCCTGTGTCTTCTCACACCTCCAGTTTCTCATCCCTACCCTTGTCCTGCCCACGTAGCCTTGGGAGGGTCTACAGGGCCAGTTCTGGTCACAGAAAAGAGGGATTTAGGACATTCTGAGCCCGTGGCCTGCAGATTAACCTCACAGGAGCCTTGCTATTGGTCCAGCCCCAGCCTGGTGACCTGACTCTCATCCCTGTGATCTGGGCTCGCTCCAAAATCCGACGTCCTGTGGCCCCAGCTCTGGTAGCCAGGACTCTGTTCTGCCTCCTTGTCCTGAGTGTGCCACCTACAGAAGACTCCTCTTGTTCTCATGAATTGTTCTTTCCTGGCTTTTTTTTTTTTTACTATTTTTGGACTGCGGTAGAATGTGGGTAGTTGAAACTGTGGAAAATAAAACCGTGGATAAAGAGGGCCAGTGGATAGCATTATTATAAAATTGCTAGAAATCCTTGAAGAGGGAACTGACCGTTTTCTAAAGAAGTCACATTATTCCCTTGAGCTACATGTTCCATAAATTGTGGCAAGAAAGTCAAAGCCTCCAAAATGTTAATAATCTCAGCTGCAGAGAGATTTATTTTTTCAGAGAAGATGATAATCTTTCTCATAAGTTTCTAATACCAGGTTAATAAGGCCAGGTGCATTTTAGGAAAAATATAAGGAATGGAGTAAATAAAGTAAGGCACTATTTTTAACTCTGAAAACATTATTTCTTGCTCTGCCTTCTGTGGGATCCTAAGAAAGCCATCTTACTTCCTCATCTCTGAAATGAAAAGTTTGGCAGAATGGCTTCTAAAGCCCCAGGCAGCTCCAGAGTTTTATAATTTAACACAAACATCAAGAAATGACAGTTGTGTCGGGCTCGTGGCGCAGGTAGAAGCAACCTTTTCTGTGGTTGTACATGCCCTGCCCTATAGGAGAGGGGCAAGCTGCAGTCGAAGCAGGGAGCTGCCAGATTTGGGAGTCTGGGAGTTACTATGATTTTGTCGGACGGAGAAGTAGCCGATAGACACACGGCGGTGGCTCAGAGCTGAATGGGCCAAGGTGGAGAGCCAGGTGCTGCTGCCTCCCCAGCGTGTGGCACTGGGCATGCTTCCCAAAGCCTCACTGGCCCAACGTGGATAAGAAAAGTCCCAGCTCTGCGGGCCCTTGGGAAAGGAAAGACACATTGGACCGCGGAAATGCTTGACAGGGCTCTGGGGCGTGGCGCTTGGTCAATAAATGTGTGTCATCGTCGTCCCATATCTGTGATCGGCGATCACAGGGATGATGCACAGGTGACCTTTGAGGTCCAGTCTGCCTCTAAACAGCTGTAACTTTTATGGTTCTGTGGGAGACGCTGCAGCGGATGACCTCCAGGATGTCGGGTGGACTGGAGTTTGGGGGAATGAGGCCCAAGTTCACACGGAAGCTCCAAGGCTGTGTACGATAACGGCAAATGTTATTTTCGGGTTGTGACGCATTTACTGACATCATGGAGCCTCTCGATGACACGTGCCTCTGGCGGGCACTCCTGTTCCGCAGTTGCACTTGTGTGGTTCTGAGTGGCGGCCGGAGAAGCCGGGGCGGTGTTTTGTGACGTCTCCTGCTAGTGCCTGGACGGCTGGAGCTACTGACCTCTCAGAAACGAGCTGCCTGAGAAAGATGGCTTTCCCAGTGGCTCTGAAAGGATCACAAAGGGAATGAGGTCGCATCTGGGCGCCGCAGAGGAGGAAGTGCAGGCGCAGGGCCGTGTGTCCTCGCTCACTGCCCAGCTGCGGGTCCAAAGTCCACAAGCCCGGGGCTCTTTGCTGGAAATGCTTGCGGAAGGCCGCTTTGAATTTGTGAAAAATGATTGTTCTGGGTGCTGTGGCCTGGACTCTGACAACACTGGAGCATCATTGGAGACCTTTGTCACTCTGTCTCCAGCTTGTGATGCGCTTCTGCCTGTGACTCGGCCTCACGTGCAGTGGCTCGGCCAGGACAGCCAAAGGTAGCTTCAGTGTGTGGACAGGAGTAGCTGGGCTTGGGGGGGGCTCAGGTGACACATTCTGAAGCCCAATGTAAAGTAACTGTCTATTAAGGAGCTCTTGTTTCATATTAACTTTGGCCTTCAGTCTATTGGATCAAATGCCTGAGTTTCAGGGTAAAATTCAAAATTCAGAATGTTAAAATAAATTTAATAAAATCAATGTCAGATACAGTAAATTGTTGAGAGAAACAATATACACTAATTCAAAGGCTATCTGTATTTAATAGTAAATAATGTAGCATTCGTCAACAGAATCGAATGACCAGTTACGTGCACATAAAAGGCAATCCCAGTGGTTACTGAGAATAAGCACAGCCCCTGGTATATGGAATTGGGACACGGCATCAAAAAAATCTCCTCTGCATGTCCCACCTATCCACTGCATGTTGTTTTGATGGGTCATGCCCACCTTCTTACAGAGGAACGGCGAAGAGTGATTTCAGGTTCTGGGGCCTCCCTGGTGGCCGCAGAGTTACCACAGTGTCTGTAAGAAAACATCAGCGGACACGGGGTTGAGACTGCTGATTAGTGAGATCAGTGATGTGATCGAAGGTATGAGGATGAGTAATATTAAAAAAAGTTTAGCGATTCATTTTGAGACCCTGTAATCAAGGTACAATTAAAACAGAAGTTGAGAATTGAATTAAAGAAGCCCAGATGAGTCACATTTGGCCCTCAGTTTCTGCCGGTGACTTTTTATGTCTCAGTCTCCAAGAGCAGCTGCGTGTCACCTCCCTGGAGTGGCCTGCATCAGTGGGTCCCACATCCTCTGCGTGCTGCCCACCTGTGCCCCAGGAGTGTGTTCGGTGGTCTGGCAGGGCGTTTTTCTTCTCACTGACCTCTGCCCCCATGGACGTACTGGGGCTGGTACATGGCTCTGTCCTGTCTGGACTTGAACATCTACTCATCTCTCCGGGACACCTCCAAGGCTGCTGTCTCGGTCACAGTTCCACATCACAGGCAGTGGAATTGGACAAAAACAGAGGTTTGGCTGCCTGTCACCGTAAAAGCCAAACTTGTGAGGCAGGTGCTCGTGCATAGGAAAGAAGTATTATCCAGGTGCTGCGTGACCTGGGAGGATGACAGACTCCTGTCTCAAAGCCCATCTCTTCTTTCTGCCAAGGAAAAAGTCCAGCTGTCTTCAGCAAGGCCAAGACAAAAACCCGTGTCCAGAGTTCCTGCTCCGATTTAACGTATGGACCTTCGGAGCCCGCAGGTGGTTGCCAAGGGGTCTCAGTCCTTATCCGGGTAACCGAGCCTGTTCTCAGCTGCCGTGCATTTCAGGCTCCCTCCTGGAGCCTGCGTGTGGAGTCTGCGCAGTCATGGGCCACGCAGCTGCCAGGGCTGCCGCTTATGTGTTCTCAGGTGACAGAGTGCATGAACGCACAGGCAAGAGCATCACCAGGAGGTCAGGAGACAGCAAGAGAGAGGCTCCCTCCCGAAGGCTGTGGGCCACGTGGCTGCTGAGGCCACATGGCCCATGGAGAGATCAGGTGAGTGTACAGTGTGAATGCAGGTCATGAGCAAGAGAGTTCCTTTGTCCTCCTGAGATTATGTCATCTGTCTGTCTATGTCTCTATCTCTCTATCTATCATCTATCAAGTCTTTTCACTGGGCAGCAATGTTAGTGATTAATTATTACTGATCGTTGGAAGTCATCACACCCCTTGGGAAATGACCATGAGTGATCGTAATGCTATTTCCTGCTCCTCTGGTTACTTCTATCCTCTCAGACTTGGCCTTCTGGGAGCCAAAATATTTTGTTTTTGTGTTTATCTGTCCTCAGTGGTAGTTTAATGTTCATATTTTAAGGGCTTATCATACGAGGGCTTCCTCAGGATGTTAAAACATCTGTTTCTAACTGTCAGAGAGAAGAGAGAGGAAAAAAACCACTTATTTGAATTTTAATTTTGAACCCAACAAAGTGAAATGTACGCTAATGCAAGCACAATGTGGAAGTTTTGCTGGCGAGGAAGTAGAATTCAGGGATGTGGGAGAGATTTTGAATATGAGCTCAGGAAGTCACCTGCCCCCTGGGGTCTTCATTCACCCAGTTCAGTTCAGCAAAGGGTAGTACAAAACCTACTTTTTGCCACCAAAAAAAGTCACATCACAGACAGAATGTCTGAGGGGCTCCCTTCTCTTAAATATGTATGGATATATTTGTCGATATAACATAAATTCTAAAGATAAAAAAGGCGATGTCTGAGATGGAAAATGCACTGGAAAGGATTTATGGTGGATCTCATGTTGCAAAAGTGGAGACTTGAAACTCGAAGGCATAAAAACAAAAACTATCCAAAGTGAAACACACGGATGAAATTGACTGGGAAAAATTAAAAGCACCCGTAAACTGTGGAATAATTACACTATATTCAGAATCCTCTAAAGTAGAAGGGAGAAGAAAACCATTTGAATAAATAATTGCTTAAAGTTTTCTAAGTGTGATAAAAACTATGAACTCAGAGATGGAAAAAGTTCTATAAACCACAAGAACGAGACACATGAAGAAAACTATATCAATTCACATCGTAGTCAAATTGCTCAAAATCACTGATAAGAGTAAATCTTAAAAGCAGCCAGAGAAAAAGGACACGTTACCTACAGGAGAAAGTTAAAAATGGTAGCAGATTTATTCTTGGATGTTATTTGGGGGAG
Source organism: Anoura caudifer (assembly GCA_004027475.1). Taxonomy (NCBI): domain Eukaryota; kingdom Metazoa; phylum Chordata; class Mammalia; order Chiroptera; family Phyllostomidae; genus Anoura; species Anoura caudifer. Next base: position 167,063 of record PVKU01002477.1, on the reverse strand, counting down.
GGAGACAGGAAAGGAATATCTATACTGAAAGAAAAAAACCCTATCCACTTAGCATTCTATACTCCACAAAATTATCTTTTTTAAAAAAATATTTTATTTATTTATTTTTAGAGAGGGGGAAGGGAAGGAGAAAGAGAGGGAGAGAAACATCAATGTGTGGTTGCCTCTCATGTGGTGCCCACTGGGGACCTGGCCTGCAACCCAGGCATGTGCCCTGACTGGGAATCGAACTGGCGACCCTTTAGTTCTCAGCCTGCACTCAGTCCACTGAGCTACATCAGCCAGGGCTCATCTTTTCAAAATGAAGGCAAAATAAAGACCTTTTCAGACATTCAAGAGTTGAAACGACTCATTAGCAGTGTACAGACCTCACAGAAATTTTAAGGACTTCTTCAGGCAGACGAAACCGACATCAGATGGATTCTGCCTCTGCAGAGAGAAACGAAGACGCCAGCAAATTACAAAAGCAAGTATGTAAGGCTGTTTTTTTTAACTAAAATCTCTTGAAAAGGTAACTTTATGTTTAGACAAAAATAATAACAATGTGGTATGAAAGTTATTACATACATAAAATTAAAACACATGACAGCAAATTAAACACAACATAAGCAAAAGAAAGAAAATAATAAAGATCAGAATGGAAATCAATAAAGTAGAGAAAAATGGTAGAGACAGGCAATGAAGCCAGAGGCTGGTTCTTTGAGACAATCAGGAACATTGACAAACCAATACTCAGGCTGATCAGGAAAAAAAGAAAGAAGACCCAAATTACCAATGTCGAGAATGAGAAATGGGACATAAATAAAGATTCTACAGATAGTAAAAGGGCAACAAAGGAATAATATGAACAACAGTTGAAATGGGAAAGCTCCTTGGATGGCAAAAGCTACCCAAACTTACACAAGAAGAAATAAACAACCAGAAGAGCCATTTATCTATTAAAAATATTGAATTTATTATTTAAAAACCTTCTTATAAATAAAAGTTCAGACGCCAATGGTTTTGTGGCAACCATTAAAAATGCAATAATACCAAATCAATACAAACGCTTCCAGAATGTTGACATGAAAGAATTGCTTACACTCATTCAATGAGACAGGTGGTACCCAGATCCAAAGCCAGAAAAGACATTGCAAGAAAAGAAGGCTAAAGACCAATGTCCCTCATAAATACAGATGCGGAAATGTTAAACCAGTCTGAAAAGGCATAAAAATGTCAATACATCACAACCAGGTGGAATTTATCCCAAGAATCACAGTTTGACATTTGAAAATTGGTCAGTGTAATTTACCGTATTGACAAACTAAAAAAGAAAACCTATAATATCATCTCAATAGATGTCAGAAAAAGCACTAAATACAACCCAAAATCTATTCTTAAAAAAAGACAACTCTCAGTGAACGAGGGCCAGAACGGAATTTTCTCTACCTGATAAAAGGCCCCTCTGAAAACCTACAGTTAGCATTATACCAAATTAACTTAGAGTGGATCACATATCTAAATGCAAAGCCTGAAACTACAAAGCACCTGGAAGAAAACACAGGGAAAACACCTTTGCTAACGCCCCCCGAATGGGGAGAAAAGCCGTAAGAATTGCCCAACCAGAAGGATTCTACCATCTTTGGAAAAGTAAAGACTGGAGGCAGAAAGAGCAGGTCGAAAAGGCAAAAATTCTCTGCTTCCCTCCACAGGGACCCTTGGAAGCTCAGTAGGTCTTCTCTCTATTCTGTGCTACCAGCCTCAGAAGCAACAAGCGCATCCCCATGGAGACGTGCCAATCACTTACCTTGTTTTCTTGCACTTTGCTTTGTTACGCTTCACAAATATTACCATATTTTGCAGTGTATAATGCACGCCCCCATTTTGTGTGTATTATACATGGGATTATTATACCATGGCCTGTACTCATTATACCCATGTATAATGTGCATCCATATTTTTCCCTCAAAAATTTGGGCAAAAAGTGCACATATACATGGCAAAATATGGTATATTCTTTTGTAAATTGAAGGCAAAAAGACTATGATGTTCTTCCTCATGATTCTTGAATGACTGCAGTGGCCTGAACCCAAAATACCTTTGAGGCCTGTCTGCATAGGTGAAGTTCAAGGGGAGCAGTCCTCACGGATGGGCCTGCCGTGGAGTGTGACATGCAGAGACTAAGACGCACAGGAGGTGCTGCACCTGCTGTACGTAGCAGCAGAACCCCACCACCTGAGGGAAGGTCAGGGTCAGGACTCAGTCTACGTGGGGAAGGGGACTGTGAGGGTGGAATGTACCTTCATTGACGCCACACTATGCTAGGCAGCTAACATGCGTTGACGTCTTTCATTCATGTAGATGGTCTTGGTAATAGATACTGTTCTCACGTCACGGCCCCAGGGAAGTTGTGTGATTGGCCCAAGGTCAGCAGCTGCTAAATGCTGCTGGTACTCCGATTCGTCAGATCACCATTTTTGGGAGGAGGGTCTGTGGGATACCATCTGTCTCCATAATCAGAGAAGATTTTTTTCTAGGTTGCAGAGCGTAACATGGGTGTCTCTCCTGGACTTGGCATGTGTGTGGCCAGAAAAATTGTATCCCTTTATGAAAGGGCAGTTGTGAAAAATTCTCGGCAGATCTCGAGGTTTCTCAAAATGCAGAGGGGAGGCCCTGCACCTGCCGATGCGGGAATCCTGGAAACGTGATCTCTGTGAGTGGTCCTGCACAAAGATGTCAGGGGGACCCATCTCTGGCCTCAGGACAGAAGAGATTTACGGACAGACAAGGTGCTGGGATTCCAGCAGGACTGGGCAGCACACGCAGACTGGGAAGAAGTGGCAGACAGCAGATCAGATGCCCTTCGACTTGGGCAGGGAATTTATCTCTGATCGCAGCCTGTGTATCAAAGAGATTTACAAGGCAGAGGGAAGCCTGACATGGCTTCCAAGTGAGTTCTGGCACATTTGCAGAAGGAGCCGTCAGCCCACGCCCTGTGATTTTAAGCAGAGGGGCAAACTTTTCCTGTAGTGATAGTAGAGACTCCCAGAAAATAACACCTTTCACCGAGATGCTTGCTGGCCTGGAGCTGTCCGAGTGGTCACAGGCCATCACTTGCTTTCACAGTGCAAGCTCAGGCAGGAGTAGCTAATAACTTTTTTCTTTCTTCCTGGCTTTATTTTTCGTACGTAGAGTGAAAGATTTTTTAAGGCTCCTTACTATCTTTTAAAAACATTTCTATCATTAAGATGTTAAAAAATACACTAAAGTATAGCCAGGCGTATCCAGCCTTTTGGCATCTCTGGGCCACACTCGAAGAAGAAGAGCTGTCTTGGGCCACATGTTAAATACATTGAGACGGGTAATCACAAAAACATTTCATCGTGTTTTGAGTAAATTTACGATTTTGTGTTGGGCCGCACTCACAGCCACCCTGGGCTGCATGTGGCCCATGGGTTGTAGGTCGGACGCCTCTGGCTACGGACACTCCTTATCCAAACTCCGTGATTAGTGAGATTTGCCATATTTGCTTCATGGCTAAACAAATTTGGTATTGATAAACAAAATCAGCTTTGAGATTGATTTTGAGATGGCACATTTGAATCAAATTTATAACAAGGAGCCTTATTATGAAAGGACTTGCAAATGAGAAATGTGCGGAAAATGTTGGTAGGTCGGTGAATTATAAAATCGTGTCATAACAGTGTTCAGTAGTGATAGTGTTCCTTTCGGAAATGAAATGGCTCTGGCTTCTATTAATACACCTCCCTGGGCGCAGCAACCTGTGGCATGAGGGGACAGGCACCTTGCCCAGGACCTGGGCAGCCACCGGCCCGGCCAGTGGGGGGGGGGAGGGGGAGGCCAGGACGTTCTGTGAGCTGGCAGAGTGCTGTGCTCTGCCACCAGCCCTCGGGGTGACCCCTGCAAAGCTCCGACCGGATGACTCAGCCTCACTTGCTCCTAACTGACAATCGCAGTTGGAATGCGCCTTCTTGAACGGCAGTGGACGAAAGGAAACCACAGTGCTGGAGGGGAAGGAGAAACAATTCCTCCGTCAGAGTTTTATAGGACAGCAGGCATTTGGACAAAGAGCAACGGCGGGGCCCATCAGACCCCCAGATGTTTTCTGTCCACAAACACAACATCTGCGAACATCTGGACAGCGAGTGGGAAGGCCTGTGTTCTTCCCCAGGTGTGGACACTTGGGCAAACTATAGCCGGGAACAAGTGTGGTCAGAAGGGAGCAGAGGAACCGTTGCCGCATTATCTGTGGGGTCGCCCTGGATTGGAAGAGGCCGCATTTGGCTGGGGTGTGCGTTTAACACACACACACACACACACACACACACACACACGCACGCACACGCACGTGGAGCAGGGGGTTGTGCAGATCCGGAGACTTTGCAGGCTGGGACTTCCAAAGACAGGGAGAGTCCTCTTGGGACTGAAGAATGTCAGGCAGAAGCCAGCTACGCTCGTAGCAGTCCGTGTGTCCAGCCAGCCCATGCTCGTGCTCCGTGGGTGACCAATATTGGTCAGTAGCAGTGGCAGCAGCCCAAGAACACAGCAGGGTACCGTGCTCAGAGAACAGTGAGTGTTGGCTTGAGCCAGGGCTGTACGTGTAGGAGACCAAGGTGGCTGACCTGGGAATCTGAAGACAGGGCTCAGTTTCCATTCTTAGGAGCAGCTGTTTCCTGCAGGGAACGAAGAGGACTCCCTGGGAAACAGGCTTTGCAGATGGCGGCCCAGATAGATCTCTCTGTGCACTCCTGGAGCTGTGAGCTCATCGGACTTTTTGAGAAATAATAAATATAATAAACAAATAAATGGGAGCTGTATCCTCCACCATGTCTCCCCAGGGGCCATGTTCTCCATAGAACGCCCCTTTAATGATTCTAATCCAACTTTATAGACTGTGTGTATCTGTTGATACAGTGCTGTTTGGCCAATGGGTATGGGGAAAAAACATGTATGTTTATGACCCCCAAACTCCACACAGCATTTAAGCAAAGTGATTTGCGGAGATAGTCTTGGGTTCTAAAGACAGTTCGTGGAAAGTCAGAAGGCTTTGGAAGGCACGGCCAGTGTCAGCCTGGGTGGTGTTCGAGCCGGGGGAGGAGCCGCTGCTCTGTGATCAAGGCTTTGCTACAAACCTATTAATTTTGTGGTCCTGAGACCAGATCAAGTAATGCTATCGTTTTTTTAAAAACCCTCACCTGAGGACATGTTTAAATTTTAGGGAGAGGGGATGGCAGGAAGGGAGAGATGGATTGAAAATCAACGTGAGAGAGAGACAGCGAACATTCAGCGGTTGCCTCTGGCACACGCCGTGACTGGGGACCGAACCCACAACTTAGGTGTGTGCCTCGGCGGGGAATCAAACCTGTGACCTTTTGGTGCACAGGACGATGCCCCAATCAACTTAGCTCCCTGGCCAGAGTAATGCCATCATTCTTATTCATCCATCCATCCATTCTTCATTCACTTGACCAATGTTTATTGAATGCCTATTAAAAACTGCACAATGAGCGGGGTTTAAACAGTGAACTCCTGGCCTGGTGGAGGAATGCCGGTAGAAGAGTCAGGCCCCTTGCAAGACAATGCAACAGGGGCTCTGATGGGGGAGGGGTGCTGGGCAGTGGGAGCTCACCCTGGCCTGATGCTTCCCTACTTCCTGGAGGAAGTGATAGCCACAGTAAGATCTGAAGGATGAGTAGAACTGAGCCAAGGAAAAGGCAGGTAAGGAGTTTCCCGGAAGAGGGGACGAAGGCTGTGCAGCAGCTCAGAGGAGCAAGTGCCATAGTTCGGAAAGGCTGGACTATTTGGTGGGCAGAAGGATCCCTGGCAGGCTGACTCCGTGAAGCCAAAGCGCAGAACCTAGGGGAGGTAGCCGCTTGGGAATTGCATAGAGATATCGGAGGCCTGCAAGTCAGCGGACTCCCTCCTAGAGAGTGTCCAGAGTGAGAAGGGGGAGCTCGGGACAGAATTCTGGAAGGCCTCATTTCAAGATGTTGTGCATGTTCAAGCGGAGTTTCAGGGGCACCCAAGGCTGCCTGGATGAGCAGCCGGAGGTCTGGGCGGAAACCAGGAGAGGTGGCGGTGAGGCTCCCAAAGGAAGAGTGGGCTCGAGAGACAAGGTCACGGTGCGCAGGGTAAAGGGGGCTGAGGAGTCACGTACAATCATAGCTGGAAACATGCCTCCTTCGAAACTCCTGGTGGTTGGTGGCCTCGCTGAGCTCAGAAGCGTTCTAATAATCCCAGTGTGGGAGGGAGCAGAGAGTGAGTAAAGGTAGGAAAATCGTGCCGCAAACTTTGTTAAGAATTCTGGCCATGATGCGCAGGAAAGAGACGGGACTGAACGGCGGGCTTTGGTGGAGGTGCAATTTCAGACGGAGAAGATGAGGGCGTGTTTGAATATTACCGAGTGCCTTGGAGGGCTGAGACACCGGGGCAAGGCCGGGGGTGGCTTTCTGTGCGTAAGGGGTGACAGGTGTCTGGGCCAGCCCAGACTCGTTTAAGTGTGGGGTGGCGGCGAGGGACTGGCGCTCGGGGAGTGGCCCGTGTGGATTTAGTCCTGTGTGACCTTCAGTAAGTCACTCAAGCTCTCTAAGCCTCAATTTCTTTATCTGCAACAATAGAACCTACCTCAGAAGGCTACCTGAAAAGTCCGCTTTGGTTATGCGTGTGACGTGGTCAGCACAGTGCCTGGGAGTGCTCACCAGCGGCTTTCTTCGCATTATCGCCTCAGGAAGGTGGCTGTTGTCAGTAGTCCGTCCACAGAGGGAAGGTGGTGGGAGCCTCCTGCTGTGTCTACCTCCATCTTCTTCTTCCTCTTTTTTTTCCTCCAAATCCTCACCCAGTTATATATGTATTGATTTTTAGAGAGAGAAAGAGGGGGGAGAGAAGGAGAAACATAGATCAGTTGCCTCGCATATGGGCCCCCCGACCAGGGATCAAACCCGCAACCCTAAGTAGGGGGCCTGACCAGGAATTGAACCTGCAGCCTTTTGGTGTACAGGACGATGCTCCAACCAACTGAGCCACCCAGCCAGGGCTCCACCTCTGTCTTGAATGGGGTGAGGACGCATTCTCCTTGCTCTGCTAGGCTCTGCCCCCAGTTCTGTTTATTCTCAGGGACCACGGGAGTGTCATTACTGTGTGGGGCCTCTGAAAGGGACAATGGCTGGGGACACACCTACCGGGAGCTCAGCACTGCAGAGTGGGTGGCATCTCAGGGAAAGCCCAGCACCTTCTTTGTTTTTTTCCGCAGGCAGGAAGGTTGTTCCAGGGAATGCGGGGACTGAGCTCCCGGAACTGCCCGGGACTTCCGAAGTGGTGTCTTTGTTTTTGAACATCCCTGTCCCCGGAGGTGTGTGATGTGATGTAACAAGAAGAGAGTGCCCTAAGGGAGGGGTGGCATGAGTCCTTTTTGAAACCAAATTCTAGGCTTTCCTTGCTTTGGCTGCCTGCTCCCAGTTTCCCCACTGTAGGGACCTGTTCCCTTTCCTCTCCCTCTAGAAAACCACATAGGCTTATTCCCACTGGAGTCAGATGGGGACCCAGGGACAGAGCTGGGCTCCAGGTAGATAATCCAGAGTCCAGAGAGGAAATTGAGGCCTCAAGGTCATACAGTGAGTGCATAACTGAGTGACTCGTCCAGGACTCAAAACTCAGGCCTCCTGGTCCAGCGCTCTTTTCAAAACTTCTCCCTGTGAATGATGAGGATTCTAGTGATCCCTCCATCCCCCTTCAGTCTCCCTAACTGTTGCTGATTGATTCTTCCAAAATTCATCGGGCACCTCCTTCACAGGACTTCAAAGGACTCGCACTTGGAGTCTTTCTAGGCACTGGGGACTTATCAGCTCAGCAGCAATAAATCCCTGCTCTCGCAGGGCTTAGAGTCCAGCGAGGGGGAAACGAGCGATATATACACTAAAGAAGTAAATGAGAGCTGTATCCTCCGCGATGTCTCCCCAGGGGGCATTTTCTCCATAGAACGCCTGGAATCATTATAACCCAACTTCACAGAATTTATGTATCTCTTCATACAATGTTTTTGGCCAGTGGGTATTTAGAAAAACACGTATATTTGTGACCCCCAAACTCCATACAGCATTTAAGCGAAGTGATTTGCAGAGATCTACCTTCTCTATACAATTCGTGGAGAATGCTTCGGAAGGCACGCTGGGGTTAGCCTGGGGGCGCGCCTGCGTGGGTGGTGTTAGAGCGGAGGGAGGAGCCACAGCGCTGTGAGCAAGTCCGTTACAAATCTATTAATTTTATGGTGATCAGGAAGCAATGCCTGAGGCATTTCACACCCGAGCGTGCTGGTTTGTGACTTATGTGCCACAGACAGGTGTTTTACTCTATATTAGTTACATTTTAGGGAATTGGTTGGAAGTTTTGCATTGACGCCGTGTTAACTTTTCCCAAATAAAGTCACAGGAAATGGGCTCGAGGTTCACACTGTCAGACCGAAGGCCAACATTCACGACTCCAATCCTGATGCCGAGTCCGTGGTCGGGAGAGGGAGGTGTTGTAAGGTACCAGGCCTGCCTCAGTGCAGGCTCTCACAGCGGTGTCTGCTGGGAGCTCAGTGCTGCTGTGGGTGAAGCGCCCCTTCCGTGGGGCTGCTAGCACAGAAGACATCCAGGTGGGCCCCCCTGGCGACGAACGTGTCTTCCTGTAGGAAGCTTGGCTCTGCAATGAGGATCAGGGCTACTTGCAAAATAACTTCCAAAGGAAGAGCAAAGTGATCCCCTTGTCATGGTCCACGCTGCTTTTGCCAGGAGAGGTGGCCCGAGTCCACTGGCTGGGTTTTTTGTTTTTGTTTTTTTTTTTAATGGTAGCTGTGGAATGGTAGGAAGTCTCCCACAAAGGATTTCCTTTGGTCATTGTTGTTTTTTTGCTTGTCAAAAAAATGTGGTGGAGGAGGGACAAGAATCTCCCTCCCTTGGGGAGTTTTGTGATTCAGAGTTTAAAAGGCCAGCCACAGGATCTGGGTCATAGAGTTGGTTTCCTTCTGGTGTGGGGCCTGGGGCCCTGCATGCCAGTCCCACAAATGGTTGGGACTGGAGCCCCTTATTCTGTCTTATTTTTATACTTGGTCCCATGGGTGAAAAGTGTTTTCCTTGAGGTTAGAATCGGTCCTAAGGGAAGTGCCGTGTACGGGAATAATCAAACCTTAGAATTTAGCTTTGGAAAGAGTTGCAAGGGCCCTGAGTTTCACCTCCTTCTCAAAGCAGATCCCCCTCCCCCGCTCCCTCCCCAGGGTTGGGGGCAGGCAGAGCTGGGTGAGGCCCTGTGCACTCTGAGCACATCTGGCTGGTGAGGGTTTCCAGAGAGACAGAAGCACGTGGAGATTTCCTTTGAGGAATTGGCTCCCATGACCAGGGAGGGTGGGTGATAAGTCCAAAGTCTGCAGGGTGGAGCGACAGACTGAACTTCCAGTGCAATGGGCTGAGTGTGGGAGTCTCCCTAAATTCAAGTTGAAGTCCTTAGGAGGTGGGCGGCCTTGGGAAGCAATTAGGTCACCGAGGGCAGAGTCCTAATGAATGAATGAGATGAGAGCCCTTCTAGAAGAGGCCTGAGAGTGCTCCGTAGCCACCTGTGAGGACGCAAAGAGCAGTCTGCAGCCCTGAGGAGGACCCTCCTCTGGCCCTGCTGGCACCCTGAGCTCGGACTTACAAGCCACCCAGCCTGTGGTGTTTTATCGGAGCAGCCTGAACGGCCCGAGGCACCCAGAACAGCTGGTGGTCCAATTCAAATCTGAAGGCTGTCTGCTGGCAGGACTCCCTCTTGCTCAGAGGAAGTCAGTCTTTTGTTGCATTCTGGCCTTCAACTGATCAGGTGTGGCCCACCCCACCAGGGAGGGCAATCTGCTTTCCTTAAAGATGATTAAAAGTCACACCTCATTCAAAAACACCCTCAGAGAAACATCCTGAATGATGTTGGGTTAAATATCTGGGCTCTGTGGCCAGCCAAGTTGACACATAAAATTAATCATCACAGTGGGATATAGCATCTGGAATATTATATGCACTTTTGAATGCTTGGCAATTAAAATACACATTCCTCATGCCCCAACACACACATGCATTGAACTCCCCCCGTGTGGGAGGAAAGAAAGAGAGAGCAAGTCTTGGGTGGGGAAGATGTGGTTGCATTGGAACCCCAGCTTTGCTACTGACTTGCTGTGTGGCTGCGGGCAAGCTAATGACCCTCTCTGCTTGGTTCTCTCACCTGTAACAGAGAGAGCTAACAGAACCCGTACTTCACAGGCTGTGCAGGTGAAATGAGGTAGGAGCTGTGAAGTGCTTCCAAGATAACCTGGCGCACGAGTACTAGAAGTGTCTACCATCATCATATATGCAATGCGAGGCACATACACACGCTGCCCGTGGTCATCTGTCAGCTCAGGCAGCCTACACTTCTGGCCAATAGATGCACAGTGAGGATCTTCCACCAAAACTCTACTCATGCACTTACTGTTGCAGAGACGATGCTAAATAAGAAGATGCACGCTTTTGGTACTTCATTAGATAGGATCCAGATCGTATCTGTTTTGAATTAAATTACTATTATATTATTATTTGTTGATAAGCAGTGTTATAGCAAGATGCTGGCATAACATTGGAGTGAATTCAGCATTTTGGGTTTGCGAAGATCATCTGCAGCCACGTGGCATTTCTGCGGGGGAGAGGGCAGCGCAGGAGGTCTCTCCTCTTGCTTCTCACACACTCCGTGAACATGTCGCCAGCCACCTGACGCTCAGGTGTGCCCCAGGCTGCTGGAACGAGAGTGTGGACACCGACAGCTGGTGTGCTCCAGTGAGATCTGGCTCCTTCACCCTGATACATGGGTTCCCAGACGCTGCCAGCTTCATGCTCAATTAATCTCAGCTGAATTGATCAACCAGTTATAAAGAAAACCATTAGCAATGAAGCAAAACTTCCCAAAGAGCTTTTATGGGGAAAAGGAAAGGAAGTGAATTTTTTTTTGTTGTTTTTTGTTTTTAAAAGAACGTTAAGATGAAGAACTGTGCTTGAAAAGAACACAGCACCAGCCTTCTCTCTACCCAGCTGACTCAGCCCTCAGGGGGGCGGAATAATAAAGTAATTTTTTCACCTATTCATCTCAGGAAACATTCAAAGGAAACAGCTTTTCAATAAGCAAACACAGGCAAAGCTTAGGGCATGGCAGACTTCACTGGAGCCGAGAGATTTCATGCACGCTCTTTCAACTCGAGCTCTCCAGCAACAGGGTGGGGGTGGGCGGTTTCGTCTTCCACCCATTTTACAGATGAGGAAACCGAGAGAAGAAACTAGGTAACCTGGCCAGGACCCTGAGTGGCTGAGCTGATACATGCAAAGCCCAGCTCTGGTGCGGTGCTGCCCTGGTCACGTCACTCGCTCCCTGTTAGGACCCGATTCCCACGCCGCAGCCCCCTTGCCCCACCATGCCTGCACTGGCTTTTACATACGTATGTACCACACCACACGCCTGCGCTCAAAAAGATAACTTTGTCATTATACATGCAACGTGTGTTCACTTTAGAAGAAAGAGCCGCAATAGGAGATACCGAGGAGCCAACAGAAGAAAGGAAAAATGATTCACACTCCTCCGCCTCCTATGCATGACCCTTGTCAGTGTTTGGGTGTATGTCCTTCCGGGTCGTTTCACACGCACGTTCTTTTCTCTGAAGCAACAATGAACGCATGTGCTGCCTGCTGCTTTGTGATTTGTATCGTTTTCACCTGACCCTCGAGTACCTTTTTATTTAAATAAATGCACTTTTCATTCTTAAAATGTATTCCACCATCTGGACACATTAAAATGGACTCAGCTAATTTTCATTTTGGACAAGTCAGTTCTTTCCAAGATTTGATGCTAGAAATAAGGCTGCCATGGACACCTTTGCAGCTTAACCTGCATGCACGTGAAAGATGTTTTAATTAATAAGTTATTAGAAGTAACTCATATTGCTGTTGCTGAGGCTGAATTATCATGCACTCCTATTTGTTCCGAAGGTTTGTTGTAACCCACAGCTGGGCTTCCTTTCCGGGCACCGAGCTGTTAATGGAGGTCGTCATTGGGGTCAGGTGTAAGCTCATACTCTTCAGTAACGGGAATCCAGGTTTGCATGAACATTGCATGGATTCAGCATTCAAACCGCTGTGAATTCTGTTGTAATCTTTTTAGAGAATAACAGATGACATGTGAATAAAACATGCAGAGAATGGCCTGTTCTCCAACAAGCTCTCAGGAGGCCTCCCCGTCACCCTTCTTTCCCAAGACCCCTGGGGCGGGCACCGGGGCTGGGGGCCTCTGGCTCTGAGCGGACTCATTTAGGAGTCAGGGCTGGTAATACTGCACTTCTGCCGCTCACTGGCCTCTTTCTGAGACCTTCCCTCAGCATCCTACCTGGATTCTCACCTCCTGGAGCATCCCTCTTCCAGATCCACCTGCACGCTGGTCTCAAGTTTAGCTTAGATACCCAAAACCCTTCGGGATAATTTCTCTTTATCAATGTTAAGAGTAGGAGATTAAAATACGGCCAAGTGTTCTGCCCAGGCGTCAGGGTGTTTCACTCCGTGCTCCCTGGGCCGCCTGCCCAGCCCACGTCGGAGCCAGCGTCCTGCCCTGGGTGTTGGTTACCCAGGCAAAGCTCCTGGGCGCTGCTGGCAGTGCTTCCCGGGGCCCCGGGCAGCCAGGGGCTCCGGTGCATGGCAGCTCTTCTGCCACCCGGCACGAGGCCCCCCGCCCATCCCCTGGGCTCACCTGCCTCCCAGGACAAAGGGCTGAGTACTTTTTTATCCCATCCAGGCCTGGGTAGCCCGAGCCCGTGCGTATGGCTTAGTGCCTCTGTTGGAACCGTCATTTTTCTCTGAAAGTGCCTTTAACTGGGGAAGCAGAAGTGGCAGGAATCTGCAGCCAGATCCAGGGACAGGGCATGTGCTTTCTCACAGAAAACGCGCCTGTGAGGAATCTCACACTTATTAACGTAACACGCAGGGGCCTGAGCTTGAAAACAGATTCCCTGAGCTCATGGGGGTGGCTCTTAGGGTGTTGGGCTGCTGGCGTGTCATCACTTTGCATGTGCTCAACGGTTCTGTCCCAAAAAAGTAATCGTTCTCTTTCTTCCTCTTCTGAGGTCACATGTGCTGTGTACCCAGAAGTCACGGACAGTGTCAACGTGCCCCTGTGGCTTGGTGCAAAGCACGGCCCCCTGTACTCGGGAACCTTTGGACGCAAACACAGAGACACTTCCTGGTGCGTGCCCCCTGCAGGGTCGCTGGGAAGGAAACCCAGCAATGCGGTCAGGGAGACAGAAGCTGGATGCCCTGGCTCTTTCACTGGGGTTTCTCTACGTAAATCTCTTGACTTTGCCCAATGCTTAAACATACAAAACCCTGCTGTTTACATAACCTCATTTTCACTGAGGGAGATGGATTCGGGGAAATGAAGAGGCTGACCCAACGTCACTCTTCTTCAGCGGGTCAGGGTTACACCCGTGACTTGGGATGCAGGTCTTCCCACTGAGATGCAAGTGTCTTTTGGTGAAAGATATTTCTGCCCCATTTTCTCATTGTCTTTACGTGTGGATTCCTTGCACTTTATGGAATTGCTAGCTTTAAAACCATGAGATTAACTTTTCACCATAAGCTCCCAGTTCTGCCTTGCCCCAGTTCAGGGACCTGCAGGGAGGAATGGCTTACGAACCTGGACTTCGGCGGGGGTGGGGGCTGTGGCGGAGAGGTAGGCTTCACCGGCATCAGGGCCTGAAGTGCACACGTCAGGGCTGTGCTCCCTCCATGTCCCCTCAAGCCGCCATTATGCAGCTGCTGGGTGCTCGCTCAGTAAGTGGTTCTGTACCACAAAGGGCTTGGGTTCGGCCTCAGGTCCAGAGAGCTTGGCAGGGTCCAGAGGGGAGGCGGGGGACCTGGGCGGAATGCATTTTCTCGGCTTGCCTTTGCAGCTGTACTTTCTTCTTACCTGGTAGCCAGACAAGCCTTGTTTCGGGACAAAGCGGTGACACTTTTGCAGCATCAGTTGACATGCAGATACTGCAATTAATTGGGAAGACATTTTAACCTTTTCTTCTTGTTGTCCATAGCTTGTTTTCCTTTTACACTGCTCAGAATGTCAAAAACAAAAAACAAAAAAAAAAAAAAAAAACGACACAGCTGCGTCGAGGAACGGGTTGACCTTAAAGGGATCTACACTTGTCTTAACATGCTATTCTCTATTCGGCAAAACTGTTGACAGTTTCAGAGAAAAGCGAGAGTCTGGAAAATCTCACCCCCGACCACTGTGACCGACTCGGGAAGAGCTGCACCCGGAAGGTGGGCTCAGCAACGTGCTCTGGAGTCACAGATCTCGGGGGCCCCTTGCTGGGCTTCTTCTCACGCCTCTTCTTCATCCACTGCCAAAGCCCCATGTGTGAGGCAACGGATAGGGAGGCAGGGAGGCTGAAGAAGGAGCTGAGTCCAGCTGGGGTACAGGAAGCCTCTAGGTGCTTAGATCAACTTGCTGGCTTTAAAAATTAATTCATTAACTAATTAATACTTATTTTAAAATGCCTATTTCTTTACTTTTCCCCCACACCATCTACCCTCCCTGTCCCTCTGCCTCTGCTCTGTGTCACCCCTTCTGGCCCTCCTGCATGTGGCAAACACTGGGATTGGCTGTTAAGGACAGTGGAGCTATGTAATCCGCCCCGGTCCACCTTTGACCAAGTGAGTCCGTCGCTTTGGAGAAGAAGTCGCTTGATGTACAATGTCTGACGGGTGTCCATTCAAACCATGCACTGCCCGCTGACCTCAGTCCTTTCCCTGTCCACCCAGTGAGACCATAGAGAACCTTCTGAAGCGTCCCCTTTTAACAGGCGACAGGGCACAGCAGCGGGAGCTGCCGATACAGGCACCTGGGAAAGTGCAGGCCATGGGTTGGGACTGCCCCGGAGCTACCAGGTCAGCCAGACGGGGAGCTGGCAGAGTCTGGGTGTCCGCCACTTGCTCTTCAGTTCCCGACAGTGAGGAGCGGGGTGGGACTCTGAATAGGGATGATGACGGTAAGAAGGGGCTGCTGTCCTGAGATTGGGGGCAGAAGGTCATCTTTAAATCGCTACAACTTAGGAAAACATAAAAGTCCAAAACGTAATGGCTGTCAACTTTTACTAAAGATTGCCTTTTGGCTGTTGGTGACATTTACCAACTTTCTGATAAATATACAACTGCGTATCATTGTGCATGTAAATACCTGATTAGGGCCAGATGCTGAGTACGGCACTAAAATTCACCCCAGATTTTCTCTGGCATGGGAAACAGGGAGGAACGCCATCTGATAAATCACTGCCTCAGTTAAATTGTTACCAGAATGAGTTGCTCTGAACTCGTTAGGTGGACTCCTTCGAGCCTGCACCCTTTTCCCCTTTCCGGTCCTCTGGTGGCAGCGACTGTGACTAATGAACACAGGAGGCCAGGCTCCGGAAAGCTCCGGGGAGTGGGAGAAGGGTCTGGGGCATTGCCCACATAGCATGAGAACCTGGGAGGCTCTTCAGTGCCTTAGACAGTCAGTCAGGAGACTCTGGCGCTCATACAATTCAAATTAATCACACCTTGATGCTTTATTTTAAAAGTTAAGGAAGGTTTCAAAAAAAGGTCATTACGATAAAGTCGAATAAAGTAGGAGTGGAAAATGAGCCTGTGGGTATGCTAATTGTAGGCAATTTGCCTTAATTGAGACTTCAGTTTGGCTCCAGTCTTCACGGAAACCCAGACGAAAGGGAAGCAGGACAAGCTCACGCTCAGTCACGGCTCCTGGGTTGCAATCAACCTAACTTTCATCAACGGGATGGCTAAACACACAGCTGGCTGCATCCTTCCTCGGCTCCACCTCTCCTGGTGACCACGCTCTTTGTTGATGATCTGCAGTTTCTCCCTGGGGAGGTAGAATATATCCTACCACCCCACCAGCGTTGAGTTTGACCATGTGACTTGGTTCGGCCAATCACATGTGGACAGCAGTGACCATGTAGTGATCTTAGACGTAAGTGGTATTATTCCACCTGCCCCTCTTGAGCTCCTGCCGTCTCCATAAGAGGCACAGGGTAAAATCATCCCCCACCTGTCACAGGAGGATGGTAACAGGTACGTAGGGAGACTGGACCAGCCTGAAGTCCCGAGTCCTGACGAACCCAGCTGACTGGGACCCTCAGTGTGAGTGAAAAACAGAAAAGATAAAATATACAATTGTTGTAAGTCGTTGCATTTTGGAGCGATTTGTTCTGCATTGACCTTATGACGATACCTGACTGATACGGTGAACAGCTATGACCAGATCTGGAGAGAAATTTGTGGTATATTCTGAGAATGAAAGTTTAAAAAAGTAGAATCAGGTAGATTCCACTTTTGTAGAATAATATAAATGTCTGATATGTTGTTAAAAAAGAATATGCTTTTATACATAAATTTTGAAAAGTGTGAGGGATGGCTCCCGACTCTTTAAAAAAAATGTAAGGCGTTCAGAGCAGGCCTCCCTGAGTATGCGGATTATTTTGGGATGCAGATGATTTTAAGTGGAAGGCAATTGAGAATTCAAAAAATTTAAATCGGGGCCTTGTCTAAATGAGACTTATCACCAGAAATGACGTTTTATGGCCTGTGTATGGAGCAGGGCAAACCTCACATCACTGGTCATCTGTTCTGCTTATCGTCTTGAAAACCTCTTCCCCGTGAAGCCCCAGAGTGTCTTATCCCGTCCCTGGGCTCAGAATGGTGTGGGCACCTCATTCGACCTTTCTGACTCTGAACCTGCCGTGTCTGTGAGATGCCTGTGCACATACGTGTAATTAAATTAGGTCATCTTCTCTCGTTTATTTGTCTCGTGTCCATTTAAGTATTAGAGCAGCTGAATAACCTAGAAGGACAAGGCAACATTTTTATTTTCTGCCCCACAGGATGAATTTGAACAGCATCCACATTTTTTCTTAGGTTTTTCTTTTTTCTTTTTTCCTTTTGCCTCTGTGTGTGGGGGTGTGTAGGCGGACTTCATGAACTAAAAAGGCTTAAAGATCAACCACGACAGCTTCAAAGCAGGCTGCTACTGCGACGCTCTGGCGGTCACTCCATCGAGGGGCATCTGGGTGAACTCTCCGTTTGTATGGGTCCTTCATCATTGCCCGAGTGTCAGGGGCCCTTGAAAACAGCCTTTCATGGCTCAGCTACTGTAGGGGCGAGGAAGCGTTGCCCACAGCTGTGTAGCTGCGGGAACTAGCAACCCAGTGGGCTTGCCGGTTCGCTTCACGGCCTCCTCCCCTCAGAAGTACGTGTACCGGGGGCACTGCACTAAGTGCTTTGGAAGCTGTCGTGAACAAGATATGCTCACAGACCACTGGCAGCCTTGAACCCTAGACTAGTACTTTGCCCCTTATTTGCACATACACATACATAATTCTACGTAAGTGCACAAGTGCAGTTTTATAATTTGCTTTCCCCCCCTCAGTGCTGTCATAGGCTGTTCAGCCTGTAACGAAATAGCATGGACTGGGTGGTGTATACATAGCAGAAGTTTATTTCCCACAGTTCTGCAGGCTGGAATTGGGGGTCGGGGTACCAGTGTGCTTGGGTAAGGGCTTCCTTCGGGGTGCATCGCTGTCATCAGGCTGTGTCCCCATAGCGCAGTGGAAAGGGGCTAAGAAGCTCTCCAGGGTCTTTTCTAAGGGCACTAATCTCATTCACAGGGGCTCCGCCCTCATGACCTAAGCTCCTCCCAAAGTCCCCACCTCTGAATACCATAATCTTTGGGAGTTATTTCAACATGCGAATTTTGGGGGCAGGAGTTAAACATTTAGCCCATAGTGAGTCCAAGGTTATTTTTTCTTTTGTCGTTTGGCTCCCTTCCTCCTCCCCTGTGTGTTGCCTGAGATTTTTCTATCTCCTCGCCCCACCCCCACCCCACCCCCACAACAGCAAAGTGATTTGTATCTTTCTGTTTTTTCTTTATGATTATATAACTGCGCATGGACATTTCCTGTGGGAGGTAAGGAGACCAGAGTTCTTGCCGCAATAGAACTGTATGGTCACCTTTCATTTTATAATCATCATAGAGACACATTCAGTCAAACAAACTCAAGGACAAATCAAGGCCAGGTCTGTAGATATTTCCATCCAGATTCTCTCGGTCCAAAGTTTTTTTTTTTGCCAATTGTGCTGCTGACCTTAGCGTGGCAGCGTGGGCCTTTGCCCAGAGACCACCGGGGCTCTCCCTCATTCTTCATTTAATACAAACGCAAGGCTGTCTCAGTTCACAGTGGCACTTTCCCCTTGGCCTGCGTGGGTGGGGAGGGCAGGTGGGCAGGACAGGTGAGCAGCAGATGGACCGTTGGCCCGTGTGTCCCGTTCACGCTGAGACTTTGTGGCTGAGGTGATCAGTAATACCGCATCCAAACAGACGGCTGTGAGAGGGAAAGGAGGCTTTTCAAATACTCCGCTGGGGAGGGAGAAAGAGATGGACGTTCTCCCACTGAGTCATACGGTTATTCCCTGGAGTGTCCTTTTGGGCAGTGATGAACTGACAAATTTTGTGGCTTTTGTAATTTGCCTTTCATTCCTTAGTATCAGGAAGCCCATCCCCACTCTTACGCCCCAAATGGAAGTGCTCAGGCCCCTCCACCCCCAGGAGCCTCTGGTGTGTTTGTGTCTTCCTAAGGAATCTATATTTTAATTTATTTCAGGACACTAAGTTCTAAAACTATGGAATGCCCATCAGCCAAACTTTCCTGGGCACCTGGCGTGTGCCGCACGTTGAGCAGAGAGGGGATAATGGTTCACACGCCAGATGGCCACTGGGAGGCCTCACCGAGACAATACGCAGTGAGCGCTTCACACGGTGCCTGGCACCCACTGAGCCCCGATTAGTTTTGGTCGTTGTTTTTGTCGTTGACTATCGTTGTAAGCACTACGCAGCGATAAGTAGAAATAAGACAAGACTTGTTTTCAAAATCCTGGCCGGGAAGCAAACATGTAGACACAGGGGGATGGAAAAGTCCACAAGCCTACGAAACACCTGAGCCCTAGAACTTCGTGGGCGCGACCCGTTGTGCCTGCAGGTGGAAGCACAGAGTGGGTGCGGGGCGGGGGGGGGACTGCGTGACCATCTCCTGCTCCCGCAAGAGGCAGGGAAGCCCAGTGCCCTTTTGTGTAGATGCTTGGTCTCGTTAACGCTGAGAAAAATCATTTGCTTACCAGGAGGTTCAGTATATAGGTATCTGTATTTTACCGAAGTAAAAAGGCTGGTCATTATGATTATTTTAAAATTAATGTATCGCAGGCTGGGGTTCTGGAGCTGGGAGCCTGGATTTGAATTCTGGTCCCATCGTAAGAGGGCATGAGCCGTTAGGCAAGTAACTGGGCCTTTTTGGATCGAAGTGTCTGCCTCTGCGAAGCAGAGATTGGTGAGATTTACCTGGAGGAGTTCATGTGCAGGTTAAGTAATTCCACGGGAGAAAGCACCCAGAGCCGTGCCTGGCACACAGCGCGAGCCCCGCAAATGTCACCTGTAACTTGATGCTGCAGGTCCCCAGAGATTGTTAAAGTGCCACTGCATCAGTTAGATTCTTTTACGAAACAGCCAAATGAATATGAGGGGAAAGGTGGTTTTTACATGGAAGGCGCGGGAATTCACTGAGCAGATTTACAGGCTTAAAGCTCATTCCTCTGGTTCCCCGGATCTCGTTAACCTGCAGTGTCAAAAGATCACCGAGCTTCCCACTATTTTTTAATTTTTTTGTAATTTTTTATTGTCGTTCTGTGACAGCTGTCCCAATTTTCCCTCGAGGCTCTCCCATGCCCCACCCCCACCCTGTTGTCCATGTCCACGGGTCATTCGTACTTGCTCTTTAACTGGACCCTTCCGCTTCTTTTCTCCCTTATCCCCTTCGCCCTCCCCTCTGGTCCCTGTCAGTCTGTCGCTTGTCTCCTCCAGTTCTGTTTTGTTCATTAGGTTCCACTTATCAAAGTGTGCTATTTATACAGTATGATTAACTGCAAGCGTCCTGTGTTCTTTTCAAATAACCAGTTGTCTCATGAGGTGATGTTCCAACGTTGCTAGAAGAGGGACAGTGAAAGTGGGTCTTGCAAGGAAGGAGCTAAGATGCTTATGCTCCAACTACATGCTTCCTCTAATAAAGAAGCTTAAAGCCAGAGCGCCCCCCCAACCCCCTATGCCAGGCTTAAAGCTGAGGAAAGAGGGCCCCACCTGCCCAGCCCAGCAGCCTCGCCGGGAAAGGAGGACAAAGAGGAAGCTAATAGAGTAGGTTTGCAAGGTGTCCTTCAGCGGCTTCGTTCTCGTAAGTGCCGATTCCTCAGCCTGGAATCGAAGGTCCTTCTCTTTCTGGCCTTATTCTACCCTTTGGAACCATCTCCGCATCTGTCCCCTTGTACGCTGTATTCTGACAAACTGCACCCTCCGCTCTCCCACTTAAAATTCTTGTTGCCCCCCCAGCCCCCCCGGGAAGCTCTTCCTGGAATTCACGCGAGTGCCTTACCCAGAAGTCCTTTTGGCCAGCCCCCTACCCGCTCCCAAACGTTTCACCTGCTCCCAGGGAGATCGCCAGCACCTCGGGGCGGTGGGTCCGCCTTCACCTCTTTGCCTGTGCATTTGCGTTCCGTACACGCACTTAACGGAGAATTTCTGGTGGTGCTAGCTGTTTTGCGTGTGGGTGTATGGAAGACACAAATAGTATCCAACTCTGCTTATCATCTGCAACTTGCTTTTCTCCCCCAGCAATATGTCCTGGCGATCTGTCCAGCAGGATGCGTCTTAAATGCCACCAGAACCCCCCCCAACCTTACAGGCTTCTGCTGCACCGGAAGTACTCTCTCCGTGGGCACGCTTGGAATCTGTTAAGAAGCTTTCCACGTCATGCATATGTGTACTAGCATTAGAAGTGACTTTTAAATATTTTACGCTTTTATTTTTACCTTTCTATAATTTCAAAAATTTTGACTATTACCTCAACATTATATTTAAGCAAAAAGATGCTAGGTTAAACATACACACACACCCCACCATACACATGTATTCCTTTTCTGTCTTTTTTTTTTTTTTTTTTGCTGTAATTTCATGTTACTTATTTCATGTTACTTAGACACCTATTAACTTGTCTGCCACGGGACCTTGATACTGGGACTGACTGTGCCTTGAAGAGGGAGCATATAGGTCACCAGGAAAACGTGCCGCTGTGGCAAACTCTCCAAACGCACCCAACTCGGGCAACAGCCTCACTACCGAGGATCTGAGAAGAGCAGGTCTCAGAGGAAGTCCTGCCACACTGTGCCGTGACCAGCCACGTCGGGGACTGTGCAAAAGGGAAACCAGATGCTTCTGTGTACCTCTATGGAAAGTTCACATTTATATTATTATTTTATTATATAACCATATTACACACAGTGCATTAGATAAATAGGTAGCATTTTAATGTTATAGATTCCGTGACTATCAATTATGTAAACACATATTGCATATTATGTAATTCTAAATTTTACAGAGACTAATAGCAAACGTTAATGAAAGCTCTACGATCAAGCGTGACGACTGCATATGACATCAGCCCACCCTGCCCGATCCACGTGCCACGTCCACCCTCACAAACCTGCGCAGTGGGAGGCCCCGGGTGTGGCCCCGAATCTGTGGGCTGGTTGGAAATAACTGTTCCCAATGCACAGTGATGCCGGGTTGTAAAACAAACATCAACAGCCTGTCTTTATTTAAAATTTGATATTTTGTGTATCATAGATTTAAAAAAATTATTGCATTAAAATACTTGTTTTGGCGCCCCTTTAAAGCTTGCCCCTGAGGCGACTGCCTGGCTGGTCTGTCTCACCCTAGTCCCACCTGCAGCCACCCCGCCCGCAGCCATTTGGCCACTAAGCATTTACTAACAAACAAGCACAGAGGTGGCGTGTGCGGGCTGTGCTGCGGGCTTCCTGCAGTGCCGGCTCGCTGGCCTCCACCGCGGGGAAGCTCTGTCCCCAGGGGCTGTCCTGCTGGATCCCAGAGGCCGGATTTGGTGGCTCTCGTCGCTTGCCTTGCAGGGGGAGAGTCTTCCATGTTCTTGGCTGTTGACACAAAACTGTGCAGGGACAGGCCTTGGGTACCAGCTTTGTGGGAAAGGGTGTAGACCTCACTGGATTTTTGTGCCCTGTTCCGGTTCCCCTACTTTTCCCCAATTCCGAACATTTGCAATGCTGTTTAGGAAGTCTTTAATTTAAGCATTAAAAATCTGGTTTTAAGGGTTAAATCAACCATGAAATGTTTACAACATTCATTGCACTAATTAGCAAAGCCTCAGGTATTTAGCAACGATGGGGATCGTGGCTGCGCTTTGCGGCCGCTGGCTCTTTGGAGGGTGGTCTTTCTGATGGAGTGAGCCCATGACCCTTGGGGTGTGGTTTGTTTTGCAGGGCGACCGTAGAGTGAAGCTTGAACTGTTACGGAAAGTAATTCGGAAAATAATGACTCTGGCGCGATTCGGAGTGACAGAGCGAGGCTTTATTACACGCGCAGACCCAGAGGAGGCAGTCTCCAAATTCTGGGCCCCGAACCTTGGCTGGGCGGGGCTTTTATTGCTCTCCGGATGCCCTATCCTACGTGGCAAAAGCAGGAGGTACAGAAGCTGATGCGAAAATAACTCTAGCCTTGAGGTGTCCTTATCGGAAGCTGGGTGTACAGAAGCCAAAGCAGAAATTATGACTACCTAACTGAAACCCAACAGTTTTGCGGTTTCTAAGTAACCTAAACAAAACTCTTTCCCAGTTCCCAGTCCCTCTTCTGGGTCACTTTGTCCTAGTTGACTTTTCTTCTACAGAACTAATGGCTCATTCAGGACATCACACCATCTTTGCTGTAAGTACATTAAAGCAAATTACAGACCACGTAACAACCACCCATGGTTAATGGACAAACTGTTGATCTGACTCTCTTGTCTCAGTGAACTAGGGGTGTGGTGGTCCCTGGGTTGTTAGGCACACCCCTGAATTTGTACTTGACAAGCTCAGTTCCATGGAAGGGGCCCTGGGAGGCATGACCCCGAGTCTCTGCCCTGGCGGCCGTCTGCCTTGCTGCTGAGCATGCGTTGTCATGGAGCAGCACCTATGGCAGCCATGGCTGTCTAACCACGGCGGTGGTGCCACTGGGGGGACATTCGGTGGGAAGAATCAGCTCATTACCTTCAGGGGATGAGTGCAGATAGGGGTAACCACCTGAGTTCAACAACATCAGCACAGGATACAAGTAAATAATCAAGTGGTGCCAGGAGGGGTTAATCAGCAGGGCCTGATACAAGGGAGGGGTGGAGACCGCAGCATCGAGAAACTGAACCGGGTGAGGGCTTCAAGCCAAGGAACCGCGACTTCATCGCAAAGCCCTCACTGTCCCCGAGGCTGATGTGATGGGAATAAAGATCATGGTTACGTTCTGTTGCAGACTGGGGCATGGGCTGGGACATGGCCAGCATGGTTCATGGGGTGAGAGACTTAAGTTGACTCTTCCATGCCCTGGGGCCCCATCTGAGGGATGAGTACACAGTGTTGCTGCTATTCAAGATATCTGACTGGGCTTACCTTAGACCAAGTGCAAGATGCAGTCCCTGGACCTAGTTCAACATCAGCATCTGAGATGATGGCTTTATTTTCTAGGGATCTGAAAGTTTATCCTAAAGAAAATGGCAGGAAATACTTCTGGCTAGCCAAAGACATGGGCTACCTTGTAGCTAGGTACCAACTAGCCCATGTTTTAAAGGGAGCTGTCCATAGGTAAGAAGACTGAGCAATGAAAAGCCACTTGCCGAAGTTTATTATTTGTGCATTCACTGGCTGATTCTTATATGTGCGCTGACTGAGGATCAAACCCTCAACCTTGGTGTGTCAGGACAGTGTTCTGACCAGCTGAGCTACCCAGCCGGGGTCAACTAGCCCAAGTCTAGTGGCAGAGCTGGGGTTTGAAAGGGGTTTGTTGCAGAATCCATGCACCGGTGCTCCCCGCTTCTGTCGTACGTGGCCAACAGCAGCAAATAAGTTCCTGAAAGAATGCGTTTGCTCCCTTGTTTTTCGTGTAAGAGATGCTGATGCTGCGCTGCCATATGAGCCGTGTAGGTCCTCCCTGCTGTTGCTGAAACGTGATGGGCGATCCCATTGGGGCATCTGACTTTTAAAGGACTGGTGATACGTTATCAGCGGGAGCAGCTGTGAGCTGTCCTTCACAGCAGAGCAATCTGAGAAAGAGCCAGGTGCAGGGCTCGAACCCAACGCACAGCCATTTCTTAGTTAAAAAAAGCTTAAATCAATGTCTCCAAGCGTATCCACATCGTTTGCATTACTATGTACAGGAATCAACACGGGGTTCGTTTCCGGCTCCCCCCTTGCTGGCTGAACTTAGGCCGCTTAGTTTCCTTGATTTTTCTGTGTTGTTATTAGTGGTAAAACAGAGTCTTGACAAGATTACTGTCCCATAAAGAACACTTTGCTGTTATCCGTTCTTCTCCAATCCCCCTCTCAGGGTTGCAAATACTTTGCCAAATAGAGTACTTTGCATTTAAGTGATTTTTTTTTTAAATTTTTGACTTTTTCAAAAAAAATTAGAAGCATTTGTAACAACAACTATGAGCTTGGCTACACGTCAGAACAATATGACGGACACACAGGTCTGTTTCAGTTTGGCCATTGGCACGTGGGATGGGTGCATCACCTCGTTTACAGGTCTGAAACTTCAGATCACTCTGGCCTAGGCGTCTATGAAACACTAGGTTACAGTGGGGTCGGGTGATCATGGAAAACCGTTTTGCCTACAGAATTCAAGTCAATCTCCGTCTTCCCGACAGCCTGGCTTCTCCTGCTTTCTCAGGGAGGAAGCTGAGGTCCTTTCCGTTTCAGCGATTAGAGCGGCAGGGGTTCCATGCGAGCGCATCGCAGAATCCCAAGTTCCTACGCACCATGGTTTCTGGGCTTCCAGACACATCCAGAATTTACTTGGATGAGAAAAATTGTAAGGGCTGATAAAAAAAAAACAGTAGTAAATTATTCTCTGCAAAATGTTCACCTGTAAGAAACCAAGTAATAGTTTGAAAGTTAAGAAGGAACGATACAATGATGTTCAGCCACCACACCTGACCATGGAGTTGTTAGAGTAAGCAAGTGTGGTTTGCGAAGCTAAAAATATTTGGCAAACTTAAGTCATATATGTATGTTCATATTCTTATGACTTTATACCAAGGGACAGGGTTTTCTATGCTGATGAATAGTTACCAAAAAGCCTTTAAAGGATTAAACAAAATTTACAAATGTGAGAAGAAAACATCGAGAAGCAGATGGAAATGGACTTGAAAAATTGCAGCTAACCATAGCCATTGAAAGAGGCATTGAAAATGTAAACATATGGTGAATGCATTCAGAAAGTATTTCTGGAATAACAAAAGAAAACATTCAACATTATTTAGCATCATGCTTGCATTTTGGAATAGGTTTCTTTGGCATCTGGGACTTTCAATGTGTTTCAAATGATTTCCTCTCTAAGAAGTCGCCAGTAACCATAGGGCCCATTGCTGTAACAGCCAGCTCACATGGGACCGGGGGAGGTCCTGAACCGGCTGAGCACAAAATCGAGTCAAAAACTGTTGTTTGGTCATCCGACTGCGCTTCATGCCTTGGGGGTGTGTGTGTGTGTGTGTGTGTGTGTGTGTGTGTGTGTGCTGGGGGGGACCCCCCTAGCCCTCAGCACATCTGTAGGTGATTTGAACAAGCCTGTCTTGTCTCCCCAGCAGGGAGCTCAGTCTCCCTCAAAACAAGAGTTGAAGGTATGAAGCACACTGAATGTGAGCACTCAGAACCTGACCTGTGCTCCTGTCCCACCTGGGTAAGGCCACCCTGCCATTGTAGGAGCTGTGAAAATGTGCAGTTGAGTGAAGAAAGGGGACATCAGCCCACCCTTTGCAAAGCCATCTTTCTGGGCAGGTTGCCTGAAACCCCCAGTGCTCAGGTGGAGCTAATGCTAAGGGCCCAGGTGCCCCGGGCAGTTCCATTTGCAAAAACCGATCCTTGGATCCTTCGATCCTTCATAAGGCAGCAGAGAGCCTGAGAAGGGCAGCCGCCTCTGGGCCAGCCTGCGCAGCCCAGGGCAGTCAGACTGCACTGTGAAAGCTCTTTGTTTCTCTCTGGCTTGTGGATGCACAGGCTTTGATGTTCGCATTTTGGCTCATTAATAACTAATTTACATTTCCCAGACAGCAAATGGTGATCTGACACAAATTTATAAAAGAGCTCCAAATGGTGAAACTCTCTTCTACAATGAGTCCTTTGTGGGGTTTTTCCCCCTTCTTCTTCTTCCTAACTCAAGGAGTTTGTGATTAAAATTTTAATGCAATCATTGAAATCTCATGGGCTACTTAAAAAATAAAACACCATCTTATTTCCTTCCTGTCGGAGATCATGACAACGAGCTGCTCCTCGGTGGGCGTTTCACAATTGCCTTTTCATCTGCTCGGGGCCTCAGATAAACCAGGATGTCCCCGGTGAACCGGACGACAGGCGCGGAAGGGACTGGAAGTGGGAGCAGAAGGCATGGTGCTCTGCTCATCCGCTCCCGGGCGTCCAGGCAGGTCACGGGGTGGCGGATACGGCACAGGGCTGTCCTTGGTCCCCAGGAGCAGGCAGGGGTGGTTCTCACCGCTCCCCATGCCTCCAAGCCTGAACGGGTCCTTTGGAAACGCAGATGGGCTGATCAGAACTACGAAGGGAATCAAACATATATGTTTCCTCTTGTCTACATCTTGGGAGACCAGATGCCTCGTGGGAAACAGGGTGGCTTTTCCATATTTTGCCCCATGATTCTCTGGGAGAATATGGAGGCCAAGGGAGGTTGCCGAGGAGCCCTTGGGAGGCAAATCTCGGTGCCTCTCTGTTCTCTCCCGCCCCATTCATCTTTGCTGTCCCTTGTGGATGACTCACGACTCGGTGCGGGGGCAGGGCTTCTCTCCTGCTGGAAGGAGAAAAGACCCTGTGCATCCTGTCCCCCGGGAACACCTTCTCGCAGCCACAAAGGGAGCTCTGTGCCTCTGGCAGGTAAGGAGGTTGACCTGGGAAGTGGACCAGGGAGCTGGCCCTGGGCTGGGCAGCAGGGTAGCACCAGGGGAACAAGACACTGGGGAGCTCGATCCATGGCATCGTTTCTGGCAAGAGGCTCAGTCCACCGAGTTACTCTTCGCTTGGAGAAAGACCTTAGGGAACAGCCGTGGGCTTGTTGTGTGGAATGAAAACATACCCAGATTGAAAGGCT
This sequence comes from Anoura caudifer, assembly GCA_004027475.1. Classification (NCBI taxonomy): domain Eukaryota; kingdom Metazoa; phylum Chordata; class Mammalia; order Chiroptera; family Phyllostomidae; genus Anoura; species Anoura caudifer. The sequence goes on along the minus strand of PVKU01002477.1, from coordinate 139,754 downwards.
TTGAAATGGGTACCACTTGAGGTCAGATTCTAAATGGTCACACAGTGTGAGCCACACTGACTCCATGCAGAGAAGCAACAAGCCAGCCCAGTTCCCTGTATTATTGTAATAACAGAAAGAATGTGTTTGGAATTCCAGGCAAGACCTCCACCTGGGCTCAGTCCCAGATTCTACCTCATCTGTTCGTGCCTTTTCAAACGAGCCTTTTACAGAGACGCTGTTTTCCTCGCCAACCTCTTCCCCACCAGTGAAGGAATCTGAGATCCTCCCTCCTCGGCTTCGTTCGAAGGAAGTAAGAAACCCGAGAACCCGGCTCCGAGCAGGCTGGTTCCCCGAAAGATGCTGAGAGAAGTGCGGGGCGGGTCGGGATTGCCTTCTGTTTGTTAAACTAATAAAACCCGGAGGCCATTAGGCCGAGGCGCGGGACCGCGGCGAAGGTCCACACAAGCAACCCGAAATCCAAGTCTGGAACAAGATTACAGAGTCCAAACCCCACGGATTACCCATCACAAAGAGCCAGCTAGGCCCAAACTAGAGCTCGTCAATGATTCTGTTCCGTCGCTTCTGCCTCTTTCTGCAGAAGTCTCTTCCGAGCTCTGGTTGGTGAAGGGCTCCTGACCGCTTCCAGTTTTGAATTTGTCTTCGCTCAAGTGAGCTAAAATTTTCCATAGGCCTTGGCTTATCTTTCAACGTGTCCGAATCGCAAGGCCTCTCCTCAGAAGTGGCGTGAGGCACGTGCCCTTTTCCCTGACTTGGACACCAGGGCCTGCGGGACAGAGGAAGCTGAATGGGGAAGTGAGTTCTGCCAGGGTCTGAGTGACAGCTCTCGAGTGGCCGTCACCATGTTTGAAAGCCCGTCTTCTCCACCCACCGAAGCCACCGGAGGAGTTCCAAGGTGCCTGCGGACCCCTCGGAAAGCCACGAGGGGGGAAGCAAGGGGCGCCTGCCCGCGTCCCGATGAGAGTTGGGTCTTTCTCAGCACCTAGAGCCTGGCTGACATTTCCCCGAGCATGCTGCTGCGTGCTTGCTAATTTTACCTTCTTGGATCCCAAGCAGCTCATGTCACACTTCACTATTTTCCTAAGCCACAGGGACCAGACTGAATTTTCTCGGGAGGGAATCCATTCTGTTCCCAGCCATGGAGGAACCAAAAAAAGAAAGAAATCTGCCGTTGCTGAAAACATGACAGGTTCTCCCGGCCGTGCAGTACTCAACTCCTTTGATCGGTGGCTAGTCTTTGGAGTCAGTTTTGGGTTGAATTCTGCTTTCACCACTTGCTACTAGTGAGCTTAGATCTGTTACTTAATCTTCCTCATCTGTGCAGAGCAGATGCTAATAATTGTCAAACGGAATAAATGCAAAATTCTCAGCGCATGGCCTGCCAGGTCGCGCTCAAAGGGACCTGTTGATGTCGTTAGGAGCAAAAGAAGTCTCTGGAAGTGGCATCCCGTGAAGGGATGGAGCAGGAACACCGGGAGCGGCTCTCCTGACCGCCACTTCTCGGGAGACATTGCGGTTGTTACGGCATCCCGGCCTCTGGCCATTGAGGGGTACACGCTGGGCTCCGACAACAACAGGACGTGTCTCTTTCTGCCCAAGGTGTTTACGGCAAACCCGTGGTCCTAGCTCTCCTGGGGAGACCCTATGCTCCTGAGCAAACCTGGGTGTGGAGGATAAACTCCTCAAACGGAAGGACCTCATGCATTTTTTAAGCACCATTTTTTTAAACCAAGCAGCAAACGGCATATTGTAGGCACTCAATGAATATTCATGGAAGGAAAGGCAGAGAGCAGATAGCTGTGTGGCCACTCCCGTGTCAAACCGGAGCTCACTGTCCCGCCAAGCTCATTAGAAGGCTTGGCGCTCCTTATCCGTGGGTACTGACTTGGTTCCTAGGGACTGCGCTTGGGGCAACTGCACAGACATAAATTTAAATCTCTCTGCAATTATTCACAGAAGCAGATGTCTTAGAGCAGAAGATTCTCAGGATGTAGAGAAATAAAAAACAAGTCCAGGAGAGAACTGAATCTTGGCTCTGCTATATCAGTTTTTACTAGTTTCTTATGGAGGAGAAATTTAGGATCAAGTTCCATTGTCTCAGAATGTTTAATTTAATAATACACAGTTCTCATTATAGCGTAGGAGTCAGTCACCCTTATTACATCTTATTAGCAATTTTACAAGGTCTTCAATTAAAGACTCTTTTCAGGTGCGGACTATTAAAACCAAGATTCTAATACTCAGAGTGGCCAAAACTTGGTGTGTTAAAGAATTCAGTCCTGTGTTGGTGTGGTACACGGCACAGAGGCATTTATCAGCACTCAGTCATAATCCCATGCGTTATATTTTTGGCTTTTACTCCACATTCACATCTCAACGTTTATTGCACCCTCACATCATTCGCGAGGGGTGAGCAGGACCGGGAGGGTGACTTGCAATGTCCTGATTTTATAGCTGAGGAACTCATGTTCAAATTTCACACCTCGGTGAAGGGGTGGGTTCGGGGCTCAGCAGGAAACAAGCGCACAGACATCCCAAACGCAGGGCTCTATGCCTGCTTCTCACCACATCACGATTCAAACTGTCCAGGCTGCAGGCCTCGTTTCTGCACCCTGGCGGTGGGCCACACCTCCGCCTTCTGGGTTGGGAGGGTGGTCTGGCGGCATGGGTGATCGCTCTCGTGAGGAACCCGGGAGGGGTCTTTGGTGATGCCTGGTGCAACGTAAGATGGGGAGGGAGGGAAGACTCTGTGTACCATCTACCCACACTTGACATTTGCTTAACCAGATACCTCGGCTTCTAGAAGAACCTGGACCACGGGGCAGGTTTGGGTGGAGGCATTTTGCCCAGTCTGTTTGCACAGCCGGATGCAAAGAACCTGGACACGTGATGGTGGCAGGGGCGCCAGATGACGACGACAGCATCACACTGTGTGACTTTTACCAAATGACTGGCCTGTCCAGACAGAGCGATGCCTTGCTGGCAGGGCGTTGTCCTCTGAGGCCGGCAGCACCAAGCTGCGGGTGGTCGCTCCTCCCACCAGCTCTGGCTGGTGTCAGGCGTTGGCTGAGAGCTCAGGGGGCAGGTTCTGTGGATGCTTGTGGCCCGTTTAAACCTGGATCAGATGGAGCTGCGAGGGGACTTCTTAGAGGAGCTCTCTGTGACTGCAGAGCCGGAGTGAATGAGGTCAGAGGAGGCAGGCCAGGGTGTCATCTCACAGCTCCTTCCGGTTGCTGTCGCATGGGGACAGGAAGCTGTTTTTAATCATGAGTAAACTCCTTCACTTTAACACATGGTAGGCATTTGGATTTTCCGTTACCACCAATCTTGCTCGGACACCAGTGCATCTGCTAGAGAGGAGTCTGTTCTCTGCCCAGCAGCTGGGGAGAGCTGTGCGCAGGCGCAGGGAGAGCCGGGGACTGCAGGCTGTTACCTGCTTGTGGTTGTCAAGGCCATCGGTGACTTCGAGTGGGCTCTCTTCACGATTGCCTGTGTCCCTGCCTGCTCTCTATTTCCCTGATGTGAAATTCAGAAGATGGGTGGCTACGTCACTCGTTGACTTGGTACCTTTGAAACAAATCTACTCAGGTATGAAGTGAATGTAGCAGTTTATTATCTGAAGAGGATTTGACCATTAGACAATTCCTTCTTCCTTCTTTCCTTTTTCCCTTCCTTCCTCCCTCCCCCCAAATGAGAGTACTTTCCCGAATCCCAGAGACCTGAAGTAAGACGTCTGGGATCCTCTCCTGTCACTTTCTACCAAGAACTGTGGCTGAGTATCGGGAACTCGGAGAATACCGTAGCAGGGCTTTCCCCGGGGGCTCTGGGCAGGCTCGGGATGCCATTGTCCCCTTGTCCTGGTGCCACACCTATCAAGGCACGACATGTATCACCTTGTTCCTGAAACCAGATTTCTTGAACTCTGGATAGTGATTTCTGGAAAGATGTACTTCTTCATGCAACCGTTCTGACAGGTTCAACTGCAGATCATTTGCAGAAAGACCAGGCCAGAGTAATAAAACACGCCAGGTGGGCGTGAGGAGGGCCTGGTGTGAAGACGCCCGGTGTGGTGGAAGGAGCACGGGCCGTGGCGTCGGATGGAGCATGGCGCACATGTCGGCTCTCAACTCCGCTCTTCTCGTCTATCAGAGGAGGCTAGAAACACGGGCGGGCGGCGGGATCACGTGAGGTGACGGGCCTGCAGACACTTCCCAGAGTGCTGTCTGCAGTGTCCCTGGTGCAGACCTGCCTCCCGAATTCCAGACCTGTGTCTCCGCCTGATGCCCACCTGTGCTCTCCACTCAGCACGTGCCAGTCTGGACTTACCATTCCTCTCCTTCGCCCTGCAGCCCGAACCGCTCCCTTCCTCCTAGATTTTCACTTCAGCCAAGGGCTTTGTCACTCTCCATCGTCCACGCCAGACACCTGGAGCCCCCTCCAGGCTTCCGTCTCCCTCTATCTGGACAATTCTGCCAGTCACCAAAGCCCGCCAACTCTGCTTTTCCTGCATCGCCTAGTCCGTTTCATCCTCTCCACCTGCGTCCACTCTCAGTCCAAGGCCTCATCGTTTCTTGGCTGGATTACTGCAATACACCCCATTTTAAAATCTATTCTTCTACCAGAGTGTGTTACCTGGTGCCACACATCTGTTTAAAAGCCTCATCATTTCCTTCATGAGCTCCAAGGGGAAGCTCAATTTCCTTGACCTGGGAAAACATGTTCCCTGGGAGCTGTGTCCCTCCGTTCTCTCCAGGTCCACCGCGCACCTCGTCTGTGTTCTCACCCCAAGCTGGTGCCCAGCGGAAGTACTTCATGCTCTGCAGGAGTGCCAAGCTCTCCTTGGCATTCCTCCAGGACCACCCGCTTTCTCTGCTTGACCTGACTCTGCGTTTCCTGTGCATCTGGCTAATTCCTATCCACCAGTCACGAGTCAGCTCAGGTGTCATCCCCTCTCGGGAGAGATTATTAAACCAGGCTGAGTTAAAGCCCTCCTCTCTCTATCGCTTTACCTACACGTGTGTTTACGTTCATTGATTTTTCTGGCCTGCCTTCCCTTGAGGATGCAGACTGTTGCATGTTCAGCTTGGCAGCTGAAGACCCTAAGCATCGCTAAGCAGTGGTGGACATTAAGTGCATATGTATAGTGATTGGTACAGAGCCTGGCTTGCGGGAGGAGCTCAGTAAAAGTATCTTCTCTCGATTTTGCTGCTAATCAGCTAGTCAGCTTGGATGAGGTCTATCACCTCTCTGGGTTTCAAAGTTTTCATAAAAAAAGAAAACTCATAGAGAAGTTAACAGACACACACTATTTCTAAAAATTAATGTAGTGTAAATATGTGATAGTATGAAATAAGTGTAAAGTAATTTATAATAACATTTTGGGTGACTGTACAGCCACATTAATGGGCATAACGAAGTGGTCAGAAATCGTACCTGCTTATAATGAATAAATCTGGTTTCCAGAACAGTAAGACTGAATTGTGTTTACTCTTTTTTCTTAAAAGTCTCATTTTGAAATAAGGGCTGAATCAAAACATTTGTGAGTTACAGGGGATAACTTATCTGGGTAGCTGAAAAGGCTTATCCTAATGCCCCTGTTATAAAAAGATTATGTATTGTTAGATCGAAGATCCCAGGAGGTGCAGAATATTAGGAAATGAATCCCATGGACCTTGTTATCTTTTACAGTGATTTCCACAAGTACTGCATTCAACAACAACAAGAAGAACAGCATTGAAAAAGCACACCACTACCACCGGCCATAGATGCTCCCAAGCCCCAGAGGTCACGGTCTTCTCCTCGCACTCGGTCTGTGCTGATGCAACTCACTTTGAACACATGAAAGCCAGGGACTTGCCAGGAGATGCTGCAGTTTTGGACCAAAAAGCGTCAAAGGCTTGCAGCCCTCTAAGTGGGGCTTTGAAGCAGAGCCGGGGTGTGGTGAGGACAGCAAGCTCACCTCTCCATGCGTGTGGCTACTTTATTACTGTAGGCTTTTGATTTCCAGCTGCAAAACAAACAAGGCATCTCCTCCCTGACCCCCGACCCTACCCCAGGACTCCAACTCACCCCAGGTTATCTTTATAGACAGAAAGGGCTACATTTTCAATCAGCCAAAGATAGAGCCGATTCGTCCAATTTATTATATATTTAGGCATCTGCAAACTCCTCCCTTATTTTGATTTTATTATAATCACAATGCTCTTTGACATTGGTGTTGTGAAAATTAAAGGCTCGTCCTGGCTGGTGTAGCTCACTGGATTGAGCATGGGCTGCCAACCAAAGGGTCGATGGTTCGATTCCCAGTCAGGGCACATGCCTGGGTTGCAGGCCAGGTCCCCAGCGGGGGCCATGTGAGAGGCAACCACACATTGATGTTACTCTCCTTTTCTTTCTCCCTCCCTTCCCCTCTCTCTAAAAATAAATAAATAAAATCTTTAATTTAAAAAAAGAAAAGAAAATTAAAAGCTAACGAAGTGTGATGGTTTGATTATATGCTGCGGTGGGAAACATTGATTGGCTCACGTCACTGCGGTTCTCTTCCTCTTTCCTCCTTTCTGTTTCCCACAGTAGAGAGTGAGCCACACACTCACTTTCTTAGCTACGCTGGCAGCTAATGCAGTTCTGGCCAATGAGATATTCGTCCAGCTGGCTTTTGGGAAACCTTTCTGCTTTCCCTGATAAAGGAGACATTTGGACTAATGTCAACCTTTTCCTCTTTTTTTTCTTTTTCATATCTTATATGAAGATGAGATGCCTGGAGCTACTGTAGCCAGTTTGTGACCAGCGATAACTACAAACATGAAAAGTTAACACACCAAGGATGCAAAAGATGGTGGAAGGAAAAGGGAGAATGAGTTTAGGCGCTTGATGGTTTTATTTTGTTTTGTTTTTTGAGGCAAGATTAGCTGCAGCCAATCTTTGGACTTCTCCACTATATGAGAAAAACAAATCCCTATTTATTTCACTCATCATTGGTTGGGTTTTCTGTTACTTGCAGCAGGAGGCATTCTTAAATAATATAGATGTAATAGCCAATCTATGGCAGCATCAGGAGGAAGGCAGCATATTCTGCCTTCCACTTTCAGCCATGTGACCCACTTTTAGCCACGTGTCACTAGTATTCTATGTCTTTGATCAATGAGCCTATCTATGAAATGGTGAATCTGGCTTCAGAACTCATACCTTTTTGATCCTTGTGGAGTGGTTCATGCATCATTCAGTGATTAATGATGCGAAGATACATAGAAACAAATGAAGCAACTTCATTGAGAACTTCCTCACTCGTTTCCCCAGGGTAGCTTATTTAATGAAAATAAAACATGTTTTCTCTGTTAGGATTACCCAAGTTACCTTTACTATAGTAAAAACACTAAGCTATAAAAACCCTACGTTATAAGAAGTTTCATGGAAAATACTTTATAACACATATTAATCATTGTGTCTTAGTAACACATGCACACAAGAAGAAATTTCTGGGTGATTACATTCCATACAGCTGCCCACTTGACCCACAACAAATGTAATTTGCTTTCTGAATCAAGAATGTGAGTTCTAAAGTACAGTTTTGTGTGTTTTTTTTTTTTCTGTATCCAGCCTTCATGGTTTCCTGAGAATCTAGAGGAAATGCCAAGTTTTAGAGGAAACAAGAAATTTTCTTCTCCTCCGTGTTTACTTGGGCTAGGCAGTAGTAATTGCTTGTCTCTCTTCCTCTAAGGGAAGCGAGTCACCGAATTCATTTTTTATTTTATCAGAGGGAAGAAAAATTTATGACTTTTATTTTGTGTTCCCAGCAGAGTAATTAAATGTGATAAACAAGTCAAGCTTAGGAATTAATTTAGATCCTAACAGCAGCTTCTCATTTTATACACCTATTTTTGGAAGAACCATTGACCTAATTTAGAGATAAAATAATTCCTCTTCATGAGAATGAAATACAGTGAGAATGAAATGCGGGTCTGGAGAACTATACTGCTTAGATGTTATCCTAAAATGAGACCATCTGAGTGGTTTGAAATCTGGATAAATGACATTGTCATCTAATTTCCAGAATGTGTCTCCCTTTATATTTTCTTTCTTTTTTTTAAGAGATCATTTTCACTACCTTTCATATATTTTCAAATGTTTGGCATTGCAGTTGAAGTAACTTTATTAATATTTAGTAATTTAAGAACATTTTGCCCTTTTCTCAATAGGCATTTCTTAGCACCTCCTTCTGTCTCCACCAGAGATACCACGCCTTTGTGTGTGGGGCGCACCGAGAAGGCTACTTTATAACTTCCAGACGTGAACGCCAGAAAACAGATTGGACAACTTCACAATTTTCACTGTGAATGACACTGTTTATTCTCAGTTGAACAATGTTTTCAGAGTTGTCTTCTGGAATCTCAATTCTAGAATATTTCATTGCATCAGGGATGCATTGCTTGCTTCCCTTCTAGATTACGAATTTCTAAATGCATTGGTGGTATTTATCTCTGTGCTCCCCTACAGTTCATAGGATAAGATTTCATATTCATGACAACTGATAAGTGTTTGTTGAATATCATCCATGCAGTAGTAGTTTTGCAATATCTTGATCTCTGAGTCACAAACCCAGATGATACTTAGCTAGGCTTCTCAGACGATCTATTTTAATGACACCAAGCTCTGATTATGTGGTGTTATATAATTATGCTGCAATTAAACTAAAAGCAGCATATTTAAATGATTCTAACAGAATAAGGCAAGTGGGTGATTTATACAAATGTCCTTGGACCTCTTTTCTTGGTGGATAAAATTAAGTGCATCATTAATAAATGTAGACTCTTTCTAATATCAACTAGTCTCATTTGTGCAAGCATACTTAACTGAAAATTTGAATTGATATGAAAAAATAAAATTGGGGTAACATTTTCTTTCTTTTAAATGCTTGTAAATAACATTCTTTTAAGGAGTAAATCTAAAGTATGACTCAATTTTTAATCACTAAAAAAGCAAACAATAAGAAACCTTTTTGGCAAGTTATTTACTTATTGAATGTATTTAGGTGACATTGGTTAATAAAATTATATAGGTTTCAGGTGAAGGAACTTCTAAACAAGGCATTTTGGGGAAGGAGAATTGGCAGCCAAAGAACTGGAGATGGGAGGAAGACGTTTCTCATTGAAACCTTCTGGGCACATATATTAGCTAGTGAAAGACAAATAAAGACATAAATAAATTTCAACACGCTTTTTGAAAAATTACGAAACTGGAAGCCTTGTGCAGATTGATGCCAAGGCTGACTATAAAGCTGGAACAGTCAGAGCGGCGTGGGGCTGGTATAAGGAGGGATGAGCAGGTTGATGAAACAGACGCAGGCTCCAGCATCGCACAGACGCACGCATGGATGGCCAAGTAATTTTTGACAAAAATACTGAGCTAACTCATTTCAGCAACTAGATGTCCATTCGGAAAAAAAAAATGAACTTTGACTCTTGCATGATGCACAAAAACTTACCTGAAAATGAATAGTAGACCTACATGTGGAATCTAGAATGTAAAATTGCTGGGAGAAAAGCCAGGATAAGATCATTGAGACCCGGGCATACAAAGATTTCTTAGGAACCAAAAAACACAAATCATAAAATAAAATTTTGTGAAATGGACTTTATCAAAATGAAAACTTCTTTTCAAAATAATACCAATAAAATAAAAATTTTGTGAAATGGACTTTATCAGAATGAAAACTTCTACTTTTCAAAACAATACCATTAGTGTCATTAAATGCAAGCAACACACAAAGGAAATATATGGAAAACATGTATCTGGATAAAGAAATTGAACCCAAGAATGTGGGCTAAATATAAAGACACATTTCACAAAGAAGATATACAAATGGTCAATAAGTACATGGAAGATGCTCGACATCAATAGTAATCCAAGAAATACAAATTAAAACCGTAATGGATAATCAAGATAATACCAGGTGTTGATGTGGATATGGAGCAACAATGGTGGTTGGGATGAAAAGTTTACTGCTACTTTGGAAAACAGCTTGGCCATTTTTTATCAAATTAAACATACCATACACCTGAGCAACCCCACTGCTGAGTATTTGTGCAAGAGAAATGAAAACATATGTTCTCATGAAGACTTGTGCTTGAAAGTTGACTGATCTCCCTAGTGTTGCAGCAAATTACCATAAACTAGGTGACCTCAAACAACAGACATTTATTCTCTTGCAGTTTTAGAGGCTGGAGGTCCATAATCACGGTGTTCCCAGGGCCAGGCTCTCTCTGAAGGTTCTAAGGAATGATCTATTCTGTGAGTCTCTCTTAGTTCCTGGTCCCAGGCAATTCTTGGCTTGTAAAAGCATCACTTCAGTCTCTGTCTCTGTTTCTTCTCTTCTTCTAAAGACACCGTCCTCTTGGACTAGGGCTCATCCTACTGGCCTCATTTTAGCTTGATTACATCTGCAAAGACCCTATTTTCAAATAAAGTCACAATCACAGGTGCCAGGGGTTAGGGCTTCAACATATCTCTTTGAGGGGCGTGATTCAACCCGCAACTGTTTATAGCAGCTTTACTAGAAACAGCTGCTATGGAAACAACCTAGATGTCAATCAAATGATGAATGAGTGGATAACGAATTTGCATTTTTTGCTGTTTAGTTTAATTCTGATATTTTTTTCCTCTTTCTCATATCTTAGAATCCCATTGATCCTCATTCTGTCATCTATGGTACTCTTCTAAGTTGTGTTTCACCGATTAGTTTAATAAACAATAAAATGGAGAAATGTGACTTTTCTGCGTGTGCTGATATTACCTCCTGAGAGCACATGAAGTCTGTTCGGTGATCAGCTGCAGAGTGTCCCTGGAAGTGAACAGGAAGCTTAGGGGCTGACAGCTCTCTGCTTCGCTGGGCACGGCCAGATCGCCCTTTGCGATCACCAGAGAGCCGATGACCGCCTTTAGCCTTTTGTCATTTCCTCCGTTCTCCAGGGTATTGTGAAGAACACCAGTGTGGCCCTCTGATCCCTTCCTCAGTGATCTGAGCGATAATTTGGGGGGTCCCAAAGCCTCATAGTCATTTAAGGCCGCATTGTATTCTCTGAATATATCCTCCTCTCTCTGGTTTCTTCCCGTTTGAATCTCAGTGTTCTTAGTGCGGAAGGTGGAAACGAAAGGAAAATGGGTTTATTCAACTTCCTACATGACTGACTTTTTCCCTCATGGGGTTACTGAGGGGACATGAGAGATGGTGTAGAGCAAAGTGCCTGGTGTAAAGTAAGGTGCTGGTGACGAGCTGGGCAAGACCCCAGACCTGCCCTTCAGGGCTGGCTGTCCTCTGGGGGTGGGTCCCGCTGATGAAGAAGGTTCAGCCAGGGAGTAAGTTGCCTTTTACACAAATTGGTGTCTCTGCACAGGTTCTTACGCCCAACCTATTATTGCCTCTGGGTGACTGACCAAGGGCGAGGCTTCCACTTCAGAGAGAGACTGAGACCCCACCCTAGCCCCTGCAGGCTATGTGGGGAGGATCCAGGCCTGGGCTCCTGTATACCACAAGGGTGTCCTGTGGGGGGACAAGGGAGCTGAGAGTCAGGGAGACCAGGAGTCAGCAGGGGGCATTGCCCCTTGGTAAGATGAGTGTGGTGGGGGGCAGGGAATTCGTGGGTACTGGATGGCTTAGGACAAGAATTGCAAAACTCTCAGCACAAATGACTTTGCTCAACCCCCACAGCAAGACTTGATCAAATTCTAGCATGACTTCTATTAGCTCAAGGCCTGCCGTAGGATGATGACCAAGCTCTCTTAAAATTCCTGCCTGAGAAGGCTCAGTCCTGCCAAAAGAACTTACTGTTTATTTCAGCCAAATGACCTGATGACAGGACCCTGACTTCCCTTTTCTTTTTTTAATATATTTTATTGATTATGCTATTACAGTTGTCCCATTTCTCCCCCTTTATTCCCCTCCACCCTGCACACCCCCTCCCACCCATATTCCCACCTCCCCCACTCCCAGTTCATTTCAATGGGTCGTACATATAAGTTCTTTGGTTTCTATATTTCCTATACTATAACCCCCCTATTTATTTTCTTAACCCCTCCTATCTATTTTCTACCTACCACTTATGCTACTTATCTGTGTACATTTTCCCCCATTCTCCTTCCCTGCTGATAACCCTTCATGTGATCTTCATTCTGTGATTCTGTTCATGTTCTAGTTGTTTGCTTAGTTTGCTTTTGTTTTTTTTTAGGTTTGGTTGTTGATAGTTTCAGTCTGTTGTCATTTTACTGTTCGTATTTTTTACCTTATTTTTCTTAGATAAGTCCCTTTAACATTTCCTATAATAAGGACTTGGTGATAATGAACTCCTTTACCTTGAGTATATCTAGGAAGCACTTTATCTTCCCTTCCATTATAAATGAAAGCTTTGCTGGATAGAGCAATCTTGGATGTGGGTCCTTGCTTTTCATGATTTCGAATACTTCTTTCCAACACCTTCTTGCCTGTAAGGTTTCTTTTGAGAAATCAGCTGATAATCTTATTATGGGAACTCCTTTGTAGGTAACTGTCTCCTTTTCTCTTGCTGCTTTTAAGATTCTCTCCTTATCTTTAATCTTGGGCAATGAAATTATGATGTGCCTTGGTGTGTGCTTCCTTGGGTTCAACTTCTTTGGGACTCTCTCTGTGCTTCCTGGACTTCCTGGAAGTTTATTTCCTTTGCCAGATGGGGGAAATTCTCCTTCATTATGTTTTCAAATAAGTTTTAAATTTATTGGTCTTCTTCTTCACCTCCTGCCCTCCCTATGATTCAGATGTTGAAACATTTAAAGATGTCCTGGGGGTTCCTAAGCCTCTCCTCATTTTGTTGAATTCTCATTTCTTCATTCTGTTCTGGTTGAATGTTTCTTTCTTCCTTCTGGTCCAAACCACTGATTTGAGTCCCAGTTTCCTTCCCATCACTGTTGGTTCTCTGTACATTTTCCTTTATTTCACTTTGCATAGCCTTCACTTGTTCCTCTATTTTGTGACCATATTCAGCCATTTCTGTGAGCATCCTGATTACCAGAGTTTTGAACTGTGCATCTGATAGGTTGGGTAACTGTTCGTTACTTAGTTGTATTTTTTCTGGAGCTTTGATCTGTTCTTTCATTTGAGCTATTTTTGTTTTGTGTTGGTGCACCTGTTACGTAGTAAGGGGCGGAGTCTTAGGTGTTCACCAGGGCGACCCAGGTGGCTGCCTTATGGCTATATGTGGGAGAGGGGTCCAAGAGGGAGCAGGGCCGCTTGCTCAGCTTTCACTGGCTCTCAGTCACTTTTCCTGCTACCCACAAGCAAATTGAGTCCTTTTGGTGCTGATTCTCAAGTGGGTTGTTTGTGTACCTAGAACCCTGTTGGTCTCTCCAATGAACTCTCCTGTCAGGCTAGGAGTTTCTCCTGCTGATGTCTCAACCCCCACAGGTTTTTTCAATCAGAGGTTTGAGGTTTTATTTCCCCACGCTGGAACCCTGGGTTCAGCAGTCTGTCTCACTCCCCAGTTGTTCCTCCCAGTTTATGCTCACACAAAAGTGGGACCACCCACTCCGCCAGCCGCAGGCTCATCTGCCCCAGGCCTATAGCTGCCACTTTGCCATGAGTCCTCTCTGCCCAGCTACCCATCTCTGCCCCTCCTACTGGTCTGGGTGAGTATTTCTTCTTTAATTCTTTGGTTGTTGGACTTCCATACAGTTTGATTTTCTGGCAGTTCTGGTTGCTTTTTGCTTTTAAATTTTTTGTTGTCCTTCTTTTGGTTGTGCGAGGAGGCACAGCATATCTATCTATGCCTGATTTCCCTTTCCTTAGAGCATTTACTTTAGAAAACGTATGGTTGTCAGTCTTTTCTCTGCCCTGCTGTGCTGTACCTGCTATATCCCAGAAACGTTTTTCTCAAGGGCCTGGAATTTATCCCTTTGGAATGTATCATCCAGGATAGGCTCTTGTCTCCCAGTCTCTCTGAGAAGAGAGGAACCTACCTCTCAAGGCCCCCATTACCTAGACACCGACAGCCTAATCCCATCGACCAACTTCCCCCACTTACTGTGCTTTAGGTCTTTTCTTTGGGCACAAGCCAGCCTTTAAAACGCTTCTCACCTTTGTGTCAGTGGTGTTGAACTCAGTTTATACAGGGGTGTCTCTCTCCTTCTGCAGTAGTCTGAATAAACCGTCTGGCTCTCTTGTTAAACGAGTATCTCATGAATAGTTTCTGCTTAACAACGAATTCAGATCATGATTAGCTCTAGGTACTGGGTGCAGCCCAACTTGGAGATGAGAGGTGTAAATGGATCCAGTGTAAGGGCTGAGGGGGGCAGAGAGAGGACGAAGGAGGCGACAGTCGGCAACAATCCTCTTTGAGGACAAGACAGACAGCTGTTGGCCTGGTGATACACAGTCAGTGTCAGATCAGTGATGACAAAGACAGTTCATAAATTCAGTGAACCCAACTGGAGCCTTCTAGTGGGTGGAATAAGGCTCCAACTTTCACTCTGCTCCCCTTTGCATCGGCAGTTTAGAGAACTGTGTAAAAGGCATGTGAATAATATTCATGTTGCCATGATTTTGATTCCAAATATTCTCAACGGCTCAAACAAAGAGCTACACTTTATCAGGATGAAATGTGATAGACAGAGGAGTATGGAGACTCTAATACCCTAGCCAGGAGAAGCTACAGAATCCACAGGGTCCAGTGCAAAGTGAAAATGCGGGGCCTCAGCACAGGACGGAGACGTCGGCTCCCCAGTCCCCCTCACCAGGCCCACCGCCCCAGGCCACAGCACTGGGTGGCCTACAGTAATTGCAACCTCCACTTCACCATGTTTTCTGGACCCAGGGTAGGATGGCCTCCACTTTGCATTGGCCCCCAGACACTGTGGGGCACACGCCCAACCCCAAAGTTCCCTGCACCCCTGCCCAGGCCCCCACTGAGGAGGCAGTCAGCAGTGGTTGTGGGGTGGGGGACAGAAAGATGGTGATGAGTGAAGAACCCCTCTCAAGGGTGGAGAAGGGGGGACGGCAGCAGGAGATGGACTATTTGGGAACTGAGGCTGCAGGTTCAGAGCGTGAAACTCCCGATGTGGAGCCTTTTAACAGCAGGCCCTGCGAGACAGCTCGGGTCAGAGGCCCATGAAGCAGGCCCTGATGGTAAGCTAAAAATTGGTGTTGAAAGTAGAAACGATCAATTTTTTTTGGAAAAATCAACTTGAGTGGATGGAATGGTTCTTCAAGGGAAGATGAGAAAGAAGCTAATAAGGCAGGTTGAGCAGTAAGTGTAGAGAACCTTGAAAGCAGAGAACCTTGAAAGCAAACCGAGGACTCAGACATTGTCCTGTGGGGAAGCGGAAGTCAGGAAGTCTTGGGGTCAGGGGAGTGGCAAGGTGCCTGGGGCATTTTAGAGCATTAATTGCCGGTGAAATGTCTTTAGAAACTTGTGCTTGTTAACGATCCTTTTTTGTTGTTTTCATACATAAGAACTGACGGAACACTTTTGGATCAAAGAGGGACAGCTGCCTGGCAGGCCTCTTTTACTCACTTTTTCTTGCTGTTCTATGCACAAAATCTGCTGGAACTTTTGACATTTTGCTCTTCCTTGCCTCTGGATTTAATTTAATGCCAGCAAATTAATGTGTAAGATGTTGGCAGAAAGTGACTCTCACAGGACAGAATGACCTTGTATTTTTGGTCAGAAGAAGAGGAAAGTGGCAGACATACTAATTGCTGTGTTATGATGGGCCTTTCTACGGCCTTTCAGTCTCTCAGGGGAATCGAAAGAAAACAAAATCAGAGCGGTGATAGCAAGCAGCCAGCTTTGCATGCAGACAACAGGTGGAGATAAAAGCCAAACCAGAACTTCTCTCAAAGTATCAGGAAAAAAATGTGACCTGTTCCTGTCTTTTTAGCTTCTTTCTTATAGTCCCTTAAAGGATAATTTTACCCACTTGTAATAATTTTCATCTGTTTCTCTCATCTTAGAAGTAATTTATAAAAACAGGTATTATATTTCTATGGCCAGAACACACATATACACAAACAGGCATACCCCATAATCTTGTACCCCAGATATAAATAGATTAAAGCTAATATAGTTAAACAGTTGTTGTTGAGAATGCTTATGTTGTAAGAAAGCACACTCCCCCAGGGTGGTGTGTACCAGAATAAACTTTTATAATGCTAAAAGAATTTGGCAGAGGAAAATAACTTTGGGCTTCACCACAGACAGAAAAATGGATACAAACTCCTAGGGAAGGAGCTTTGTTTTCTCTTTGTCATCTTCTCTCTTGCATCCTTGTTGCAGTATGTGACTAAAGGGGATAAGACAAGGATGTCTACTTTCACCACTCTTATTCAAGTACTGGAAGTCCTAGCCACAGCAATTAGACAAGAAGAAGAAATAAAAGATATCCAAATTGGAAAGGAGGAAGTGAGACAGTCATTTTTTCTTTTTTGCAGGTAACATGATGCTGTACATAGAAAACCCTAAAGACTCCACCAAAAAAACTACTAAACCTAATAAATGAATTTGGCAAAGTAACAGGATACAAAATTAATATTCAGAAATTGGTAGCATTTTTATACACCAAATAATGAACTCTCAGAAAGAGAAATTAAGAAAACAATCCCATTTACTATTGCAACAACAAAAAAAATAAGGTACCTAGGAGTAAATTTAGGCAAGGAGATAAAATGCCTGTATTAGGAATTTTATAAGATTTTGAAGCAAGAAATCAAGGATAACACATATCTCCAATTCAGGGACTTCAAATACCAGAAGATACTCCCAGGGCTCTAGTATCTTAATTTTTCCAATATATTGTCTTCCACCCAGCCTAACCCTCTCACTCCTTCGATCATATCTTAGAAATTGACATTGCAGTGTAACAGATTACCACAAACTTAGTGGCATAAAATAACACCCATTTATTAGCTCAGAGTTCTTTAGGTCAGAACTGCTGACCAAGCTGTGTTCTTACTTGGAGCCCATGTGGTTGCAGCAGATTTCAGTTACTTGTGGTTGTAGGACTGAGGTCCTCATTTCCTTGCTGGCTGTCAGGTAGGGATGTTCTCAACACCTAGAGGTCACTTACATTTCGTGACATGTGGCCCCCTAAATCTTCCTAGTCAGCCATGGAGAATCTTCCTTGAGCAGAATCCTTCTCATGGTTCCAGTTGTTTTCAACAGGAAGAGCCCTGTCCCTGTCAAGAACTAACTTGGTTGGGCCTGAACCACTGAGGCTACTTTCCCTTTCTGAAAATCAACTGTTTTATAAACATAATCATCTTGCCTGCACTCAGCCCTTATAGTCCCAGGTCTCTCCCACACACATGCGCAGGGATTAGCCAAGGGCATGGGTCACTGGGGTGTCATTTTAGAATTCTACCTACCACCTGCAGCTTCCTTCTTCTATTTCCATGCCTTCAGCGATGTTTTGAACACGCGAGAACCTATCGTCTCATCATCTCACCACATTTTTATGCCCCACATACCTATCATTTCCTTACTTCCCTCCTTTCTCAGCCTGGGTTCAATCACTGTAATCACTCATTGAAATACACCATTAGCTCTCTTTCTTCTCTCTCCCTTTGTTTTATTTGCCAGGCAAAATCCTAACCCTGGTCCAGTCCCACTCTCCTTTTGTCTATGCCTACAGCCGCGTGGATAAAAGGGGCTAGAGAAGACCATACACTTGTGCGGACTGGTCTTCCTTTCAACCCGTGGGCACCAGTTTAAGTAGGTTCCGAAAGCAGCCGGGCACTCGTAAGAGTACATGAGTGCCATTCAGGCGTATAAACTCCTGCATTGATATACCTGGACTTTTAGGCCTGGAACAATGGTGTTCAAACTTTCTGCTTGCAGATCCCTTAAACTAATTTTTAAACATTTGGTGCTCCCTTGAATATTTTAAATGGATATTTCAACTTCATCAAAATTTAAGTAGTTGAAAATCCTAATTACAGTGTAAATATTTATAGTTTTAAAAAGTTGCAAAACGTTTAAATTACTCTGAAGAAATCTTAATGTCATAGCAATTTGCTACGCATCTTTATCCATTTTGTAATGCGTAAACATTGTTTATCAATTAGAAATTTTACATTATCCTAGTTTCTCCTTGAACTCGTGTTTTTACTCCATTTGTAATAGACTGTTGTAATATATTTTATAATTCAAAATATTTTATGGTTCATCCTATCTTTACTGCAAAAAAGCACATATAGGGTTAAATTCAAAATGGTGTAAGTGTCCTGACTTTAAGGCTTCAACTATTTAATTTTCTCTGACTTAAGATTGCGTTATGATCATAATTATACAGAACTGACCGTAATTATGTTAGCATATCCCACATTTTGGTAGATAATCACACCCATGCAAGAGTACAGTTTTAAAAATGTATTTCACAGTAGGAATAGGGCTGGTTTATATTTACCAAAATTTTTGTTTTGAAAAAATTTAAATTTACAACGTTGCAAAAATGCATATGCCCTTCACCTGGATTCCACAATTGTTAACATGTTGCCATATTTACTTCCTCTCAGTCCCCGCCCCCACCTCGTTTTCTTCCTGAGCCACTCGAGGGTGTTCAAAGGGGAGTGAGGGCAGCCACTCACAATAATGCAGGGGAAGGGGTGTGCATGGGCACGGTGCGTACTGTGGAGGAAGGTGCGGTGGTGGGCACATGGAAAGCCTCCTACTGCTTCTGTTTCCTTGTGAAAGAGGAATCAAGAGTATCAGGGAGGAGTCGCTGGGTGCTCGTGCCAACCAGTGGACTGTAGTCTGGGTCGAGACCCTTTCGGAGTCTACCCAGACCTTCAGGGGGTGCAAGGCAATGAACAGGTTCAACACAGCCCATCCCCACACGTGTTATCTCCTTAGAACTCTCCCTGCTACACCCCGCATCTTCCCAGCTTCAGGAGTGCCATCGTTAAACTACTACCCACCTGCTGTATGAAGCTCACACTTCTATTTCCATGACTTTAACAATGTTTTGGACTCACATTTTTAAACTTGATGTACTTCCTTTACTAGCGTTCCAGAACACAACATTCTTCTAGTTTCCCTTCTAACTCTTTGCTTACTCCTTCTGAGTTTCCTTTGCTTGTTTATCCTCATCCCCGATTGCGTTGAAACACCTAGGGCTGAAACCTTGGACTTCTTCTCTTCTCTCTGGTTGCCAGGGTTACCCACCCATTCTCTTGGTTGTACCCATCATCCATATACTCACAACTCCTAAATTTGCTTCTCCAACCTGGCCGCTTCCCTGAGCTCCAGAATTTTATATCTCACCACCTAGATGAAATCTCCGTTTGGGTGTATATTAAGTGTGCCAAATTTAACATTATCAAGATTAAACTCCTGCTAGTTTCATCTCAAAACTTGCTATGCCTGAGGTCTTCCCCACCCCAGAAGAAACAATTCCATTCTTTCCAATGCCCAGGTAAACAATTTTGGAATTATCCTTTGCTTTTTTCCTCTCTCTCAACTCCTGCTGCCAATCCACCAGCAAAACCTATGGCTGTATATTAATAGGCCACAGTCCTTCCAGTCACCGGTGGGGCCCTTCACGAGCTGCCCCCATTGCCTTGCTAACCTCCCCTCTTGCCTCACCTGCTCCCACCCTGCCCCAGCCACATCAGCTCTTTTGCTGCATCTCAGATGCGGCAGACATGCTCTTGAGTCACATGTGTTGCACGCACTGTTTCTTCAGCTCTTTCCTTAGGTGTTTCCCAGGCTCCCTCCCCAACTCCTTCTTGTTTCTGCTCAGATACTGCCTTCTGAGCAGGGCTTTGTAAAATTAACAGCCCCCCAGCCCTGGCTGAGTGGCTCAGTTGGTTGGAGTGTTGTCCTGTATACCCAAAATTTGTGGGTTCGATTCCCAGTCGGCATATACCTAGGCTGTGGGTTCAATCCCTGATCAGAACACGTACTGGAGGCAACTCATCAATGTTTCACTCTTTACTTTTCTCTCTCCCTCCCTCTCTCTCTCTAAAATCAATAAACGTTTTCTCAGATGAGAATTTAAAAAATTTAAAAAGTAGCAATCCCCATTCTGGTATTCCCTATTCCCATTCCCTATTTTGTTTTATTTTTCTTTTATTATGTCTTACTATGTTTTGCTTATTGTTCATTATTTGTCTATACTCACAAAGCAGGGGTTTCTTCTTCTTCTTTTTTTTTTGCCATATTCCTTCTTTAAAAAAACATATGCATTATTGCATGCCTCTATCTCAGCTTTGAGACTGGCCTCAGAGGTATGTTTCTTCTTGAAATGTCCCGAAACTCTACTTCCACTCTCAACAAAGCTAGTTAAAAAAAAATTAGGCATAGCTGCTGCAACCGTAGCCCCAGGAGCTCTAGCCAACAAAGGTCTGGGGGCACGGATGAAGTTGTGTTTATCAGGCGATTCCCTATTCATGACTCATCGAGGCCACTGAAGGTGGAGGTAGGGCTTCCGGGCTGTTTATTTTTCTCCAGTGAGATGTTGGGTCCAGCCCTTCCCATTTCCCCGTTTCCTTTGGGATCCGCAGTCCACGCCGTGACAAGTCTGCGTGCCCTGCGCTTCCTACTCTCCCACATCTGCTTTGCACTCCTCTCGCTCACCTGTCAGAGCGTTCTTCTGACATTTTGAAATCCTTTACCTTAGAAGCTAGGAAAAAAACTGGAGGTTGAAGCATGGCAGCATTAAAAGATTTTATAGATGGGGATACATCAGTTTTGTATTTTTATGGATTTGACAACTCCTCTTTCAGAGGCACGGCTGTAGAACATCACATATTGGAAAATGTCTTGGTGGAGCCCATAAACTATTCCATCATACACCTCGCCTGTTCATTATCTTCCCCAGCACTTGAGGATTTGGAAGTGGCTGACAAAGGTGTTAAGAACTAGTTCAAGACAGTTTGTATTTGCACACAGTTTCCATGCACGTTCAGAATGATTTTCACCTTTTAAATCTGCCGGTTATTATTCTATGGTGTGTAACGGCGTGGCAAAAATGACATGGTTAATGCAATAACAGAGTCTTCCATCACTTTTATGAGATATTTGCATCCTTTTATGCAACACCTAATTGACAGTTGCCCTACCAGTCCTCCCCACCAGAACCGCGTATTATATGGAATTGATAGCCAGTGCTTTTTAAGTCAGTTAAATGACAGACAATGAAAATCTATTTTAAACGATGTTCAATGGTCTCTTTCCTCTGGCTGGGAAAATCGTATTTCAAAAACTATTTGTTTACCATGTGGTTGAGGTGGCACTTCTAGGACCTGCTGAGCCACAGTGTCAGCGGGTAGCGTGGGCTCATCTGTCCTTTTCTGTTGGGGGCTGCTCGTTGCAGTTTGAAGCATTGCTTCCAGCCCTTGCGGTGGCTCTTCCGATGTACGTCACCAAGGTGCCTCTCATTGGGGAACACACTCCCCTCCTTCCTTTGGTCCTCCAGACCTGGCTCATCCCACACACGTTCTCTCCCCTTCGCTTTCTCATCTCAAACCCTCGCTCACTCTCTGTCTCTTCTGCTGCAGTGTCAGCTCCAAGACAACAGTGGTTCTGTTTTGTTCATGGATGTGACCTCTAGCATGTGGTAGGTGCTTAATATATCTTTGCTGAATGAATGAATGAATGAATGAATGAATAAAGCAATGCACTGACTATCTTAGACTCAGTATTTTTGTGATTTTTGATGCAATATTTCATCCTTCCAAATTCATTCAATCTTTATTTGTGTTTTCTAATGAAGTCCAAGAATAGATACTGTGTTTATTTATTTTTTAAAGAGGTGGATGGCCAACGGGTGGGCCACCCAAGGTGGCCAGTGGCTTGGAGAGTTGCCCTGCCTTGCGTACGGCCTGATGCAGTCTGTCTGGTTTGGGGTTGTACTGGTGTGGTGAGTGAGCACACACGTGGCTTAGCGTTTGGGGAGGGCGGTGACTTGGAGTTTTGACTTGGTTGAGAATCAGCATGGGGTAACCAATGCCCACATCTTGCGTAACAAAGGAGATGAGATTCAGACCGGAGGGAGGGATGTCTTGTGGGCACGCGCGTTCCCGATCTGACCTGGGAGCTCACCCTCTGCGTAGTGATTCTGGGGCATCTGCCTCTACCCAGACCACACCAGTGCCCTGACAGTTCTCCAGGCCTCAAGGATGCAAGCCGCACCTTTACCTGTTTGCTCTTGCAGCTCAGCACCTGGCAGTCGTTCACTCCCTAGCATTCACTGCGCCCTGTGGCACGGAGTTGTTGAAAGAGTGCACTCATTCGTTCCTATTTCTGGTGTGGGGGGGTCCTCCTCCATGAAAAAGGGTACGCAATGACAAGTTAGGTATTTATTTGGAATGAGTAGAGAAATTCTAACAAAATACTGGAAGCTTAGGGGTCCGTGTCCCTTCTTTCCAGGTTCTTTTTAGTGTATTTGCCAGAAGCGTTTTCTTAGAAATGCTTCCCTCTGGTGCACTAGCTTTCCTTTTCCATTTAGAACTCTGAAAACGTCCTGGCATTTCCTAGCAGTATGGGGCTTAGGCAGCTGAAGGGCCCCAAATCTTAACCTTGATTTCCTTCACAGTAAACCTACCTTTCTGGTTATTTCATTAGGCTCCAAAGAACCTGAGAAGGCCTGAGAAAGAAGGAGAGGGTAGCAGGGAATGGATGGAAAGAGGAAGGTAAGGATGACCAACGTAGGCCATTGGCCCTTTGAGAAAACTCCAGAACAGTTTGGGATTCAAACTAGACTACAGGCCAGACATGCTGCTGACGTCATGATGCTCTGGGCAGTCTCCTTTTAGACCCTCGAGTGGGTCCCGATGTGTCCTGCCTCTTGTCACCAGGGCTCGGCAGCCACCACCAGCCTGCCTTTTGGCTGCTCCTGATTCCGGCCTCAGGCACACGGAGTGCTCAGTGAATGCCCTCGCTCCGGGCTCTCCTTGTCAGCAGTCAGTGGGGATAAAGTTGATCGTTTTAACTTTATCGTTCTCCTTCATCTTCTTTTCTACCTCCTCAGAGAGGAGAGCAATGTGTGATAGTTTTGTTCCCTGTTCCTCTTCTGAAACCTGGAAACAAGTTCATTTATAGAAGAAGGTAATAGTCATTTTCTTCTTCCTCTTCTCCTTGAGTTTCTTCGTTTCCTCCCTAGGTCTGAAGACCACATTTACGCCACGCAGCAGATGCCGGGAGTCTTTTCCATCACATTTCTAAGCAAAACATTTGTATACGCTCTCACGCTGGTCAAGTGAATTCGGTTAGCGTGTATGGAAGTCTACAAAGAGTATGCCAAGGAGCTGGGACAGATGCGGAGCCTTCCAGGGAGCATATGATGTTTAGGGGCAGATGGAGGAGGACAAGGGTACCGTGTAGCCATGGCACAAAGCCAAATACAATGATGTTTCATAAGGAAGATTTAAAAAGGGGGTAAGGGGCTATAACAATCGAAGATGGGGAGAAAACACATTGGGTTATATACTCTTTATAGGGGGGTGTAGTCTGTGGTATGGAACTTTAAAGCAAGGTAGGATTTCAGCAGGCATGGATGAGCTGGGAGGCTGCAGGAAAGGAGAGCATTCTGGGTAACTGGGAGGGCATTTGCAAAATCCACGGAGCGCGAGCTGCGTTCAGGGAAGAGTGAGCACAGAGCTTTTCTGCAATGTGGGAGAATATGTAGGGAAGAATAAAGAAAAGATGGGAACAGATAATTTAGGTATAAATTATGAATGTCCTTGAATACTTGGCTTAATAGTTGATACAAAAGAGGGGGGAGGGAGGGAAGGAGACGTGCTGAGGAAATTATACAACTTGGAGTGAGAGAGCTGAGTTGGATTATAACATTGTAATTTACTAGCTGGCGGTCTCTCAGTAAATCATTAAACAATTGGAGGTCCCCAATGAAATGGTGGGTTAATGTGTGAACTAGTGATCATAAAATTATAACGAGGATCAAAATAAAGGAAATGGTGGTCGGTCAATAATTCTTGCAAGAAAGACTTACCCAGTGCCTAAGTCCGAGGGATACTGAGGAAGCCAAGCGCCCAGGGCTCTGTTCTCAAAGAACGGACATGTTGGTGCAGTGACCCAGATACCACGTGCATGGACTAGCCCAAAGGAGAAAGTTCTAGATAGCGATCATTGTGGGGAAGGGAGGAGAACAGGCACTGGGTAAAGAGTAATGAGGGGTGAAGAGCTCGACTTTGGTTCTTCAAATATGGCAGTCAGGGAAGGCTTACGGAGCAGTGGGCAGCTGCTAGAGAAGAGCCAGGAATGGGAGGACCTGGGCAAAGGGTTCCAGGCAGAAGGAGGGTTCCAGGTAGTAGAAGACTGTGTATGGGGATCAGAGCAAGGCTAGAGTGGACGGAGGGCAGGGAGGAAATGGAGAGATGCGTTCCCCGAGACAGCCAGGACCGATCAGAGAGGGTTACGTGGGCCAGGGGAAAAGAGGATGCTTTTGGTTCCAAGGACAGTGGGAAGTCAGGGACAGGGCACAATTTATTCTGCGAGAAGAGAACTGCAGCAGGACAGGAATGGAAGGGGGGACCGGACAGGAGGCTGCTGTGGCCATTTAGGCGGGCCGTCACGGTGGCTCAGGCAGTGGATGGGCGGGGGGACGGACATACGTGCTCGGACGTGGGTTGCTTAGAGGGTTTCCATGAGACTGCTGATACGTCCACGTGACCATAGGTGAAATGCGAAGAGGAAATGCTTCATAACTGAGAGCCCTGTGGACGCAGGAACTACTGAACTACTAAGAGAGCCTGTTTTGGTGCCCAACAAGGAAAGCTGAAGGTGTTGAGCTTGCGAGTGAGGAGAGGCAGCGCTTCTGTGAGGTGATGGGGCTGTGCCAGCCATGGCTTCTCAACCTCCCTGTGCACGGGATCCCCTGGGCTTCCTGCTAAAATGCGCGTTTGCTTCTGCAGGTCTGCGGTAAGACCCGAGATTCTGCATCGTCTTGGGTGTTGCCGAAGCTGCAGGTCTGCAAGTCACACTTGTAGCAAGGAAAACGTTCAGGAGGATGATGCCAGTGGAAGTTAGCGAGTGTCGGAATGGGGGAAGGAGGACAGATACAGAGAAGAGAGTTCTTTCTTTCACGGTGGAGGTAAAAATGGAAAAACAAAGGGAATCATGAAAACAATGGAGTATTTAATTTTAATCAAGGCAACCAAAAAAAAAAACCCAAACAGAGTCAATAATATCGATACTGAAATCAGGAGGCAGGTGGGGGAAGGACAGAGGATGGAATTTTTAAATCCCTATTATTTCCTCTTATGCTGCCCTATGGGGTCTGATTCCAGTACTTGGGTGCGATCCAGTCTCGTCTCGAAGGGTGATGACGAGTCAAAATTTCACTCTCTCCACTCCCGTGTCTGCTGAATAGGAGAACACAGAGACCCCGTGTACTCAAAGAGGCCTAACGGGAAGGAGGACTGGGGATGCCCTTCCAAGTAATGAAGCTGGAATTTGAACCCGTAAATCACCTTGGAAATCAAGAAAGGCCACGTTTCTTTGGGCAGTGGTGTCAGTCCCTGCCCGTTTACCGCCGTGCGTCCCCAGGGCCAGTCCCCACCCCTGTGTCCTGCGCATGACATGCTGCTGGCTTCAGATATTAACACCACAAAGCCTGAGGGTATTAATAACACACATTAGGAAAATAGGTGTGATACGAAGAACATGAATGTCAGTCCACATTACGGAGCACTCATTGTACCACGTGCCAAATGCTGTGCGTTCCACAGTCACTGAACTCTCATACTTTCAGGAGGAAGGTACTACGTTACCTCTCCCCACGCTGGATACTGCCCGCCCCCACTTTATAGCCAAGGGATGTGAGCTGTGGCAAGGCTCGGTGGCTTGCCAAGGGCCCACAGCGGGGAGGCAGAGCTGGAATTCAGGTTAATCAATCAAGAGCCTCTGCCAAGAAGCAGACGTAGGAAGCCGGGTTCAATCAGCTCCACTTTGCAACCTCAGAATAGCTGCCCTGGCCGCACCTCTGCAAAATCATTGTCCTCATGTTCAGATGGGGTGACAACCGAGCACCTGGCCCGGCAGTTGGTTCCAGTGGGCCCTGGTCCCGACTTTGTCCCGATTTTCTGTGTGATCTCACTCTAAACACTTGAATTCTCTGGGCCAAAGTAGTCTCATGTGTGCAGCCCTGGCTGGCGTGGCTGCGTGAATTGAGTGTTGGCCTGGGAACTAAGATGTCGCTGGTTCAATTCCCAGTCAGGGCACATGCCTGGGTTGTGGGTCAGGTCCCCAGTTGGGGGCGTGTGAGAGGATGTATCTCTCGCACATGGATGTTTCTCTCCCTCTCTCTCTTCCTCCTTTCCCCTCTCTCTAAAAATAAATAAATAAAATCTTTAAAAGGGAGAAAGAAAGCGAATTTGATGAGAACTGTGGTTTCTCAGGCCCAGCTGTCCATTACGACAGACCTGGAGCCTTTCACAAGGAGGCCCGCCTCAGAGACTGCAGTTCCCTTAGTTTGGTGAAGGGCCAGGTATCAGCACTTAGAAAAGCATCCAAGAACCCCCGGTGCACCCTGGGGCGAACCCCCGGACCAGCTGATTACTCCCTGAAGGATGTCAAGCTAGGTCTCTCTCTGTCTCTGTCTCCTTGAAATTTCCCGATGCAAATCTCCATCAGTCATGGGCATTGGACTCTTGTGATCGTCGGGACTCATTTCACGGTGGCTTTTATTCTGGCCACAAAGCCCAAGGGGACCATGCGGTCTGAAACATTAGGTGCTTGGGAGGTCTGGTTTCGTACAAATTCCAGATTTTAGAAGTGAAAAATATGAATGTGAAAAAGATGATCCTATTTTTGTTTCAGTGAAAGAAGCTTCTCTAGAATGGGTCTCCGAGGAGTCCACAGCCACCTGGGCACTTCATGCGCCGAGAAGGAACTGGAGCTGAGAAGTGTGCCCAGGACCAGCGGGGCCCCCTGGACTTGGCTGGAAGTCTGAGGCATGACGCAGAGTGACATGAAAGCAAGCACGTGCTGTCCCTGGAAATGACTCTGCCCGTATGGTTGGGTGTCAAATGCCCTCCTGGGCCTCTGGGGGCTGGAGTTTCTGGAGGTGTGAGTGGGAGCCCCGGGAGCTCTGTGCAACGCCGCTTAATGAAGTGACATTGTTGCCAGCCAGCCAGCCCCTCCCCAGAGGTGGTGCCCATACCTTTCCACTTGGAGATGCTTTAGTTGTAGGAACTGGTGTATTTTTTCCTAAGTTGTCCCAACGAAGCCACACCTGCGTTGATTTCCTTTGATCCCCACCTTCTCTCCCTTCTGGCTCTGAACTGCTGAACCCAAAGATGTTTGTCTTCCATGGCAGGGTGACGTCAGCAAAGAGGCAGTTCCTCGGGGGCCGAGGGAGCCAAGTCCTCAGACGCGATCTCGGAAGTGGGACAAGTACATTTTGTTTCTGCGATTCAACCCAGAGAACGGCTTGGTCCCTTCGGCGTGTGCCAAATGTGTTTGCGCAAGTCCAGCAGTGGCTTCCAGAACGCGGTGGAAGGCCCTGCCAAGGGCTTCATTTCCTTTGGGGGTGAACATACATGCCTGGCATAGCTGGGGTTGGCCAGACATGTCAATGTGAAGTGGGAAAACCACACACAGGGGCAGGGTCTGAAGGGGCGACCTCACTGGCTAAGCCAGACGTGAGCCATGCCTGCAGGACTTCCCCAGCGGGGACATGACACGCAGCTGCAGAGAACATTGAGATCCGGTTGTCTGGGCCATGGTTCCATTTTGTTTTGGTGAAGGGTGTGTTAACACAGAGGAAAGGAACAGGAAAAGCTACCAATTTGGCTGCTGCTTCTGAACATTTGCTCTGCATTCTCGAATCCTCCTGGTTAAGGAGAAGCGCCTTGTAATTCTTTCCCCCAGGCAATAGGACAAGCAAGCACATACACAGCACATGCAAACACACAGAACATGCACAACACACACACAAACATACAGAGACCACACAAACAATACCCTGCAAACACACACACACACAGGGCACACATAAAATACACATGCAAACACAGAGGGCACGCACAATGCACACAAACACACGCATAAAGAACACAAACAAACATGTAAACACTCAAAGAGAAAGCACATGTAGTACACAAGCAAACATACACTGAGAGAGATAACACACAATACACATGCAAACACACACACACAGAGGCAAACCCTGTGGGAAATAAAAGCCATCTACTGCACTGTGCGCACACACAGGCTCCCACCAGGAGAAAGGAGGATGGTGAAAATGTGCGTGAACAATAACCAACATTCTCAGGGCTAACGCTGGTGTCTTTCAAAGGACGATCTCATTCTAACAAACCTTTTCGTTCTGTGGTTCTGTAGCCTTTACAGAACAATTTCACATGTCTCATCTAAGGAATCTAACAACTCGGTAAGGCAGGGATTAGTTTCGTGTCCATTTTAACGCCTGAGGAAATGAAGGATCAGCAAGGTTAAGTGACTTGCTCAAGAATACACGGAAATTAGGGTCTAGAATCAGGATAAAAAACAGGGGTCATTCCCATCCAACCTGACCACCATGCTGGCTCTCTAATCCAGACCTTGGAAAGAGAGCAGGTTAATTGGCGTGTACTCATCGAGTATTTGCAGGGCTAGAAAGAGGGCCTGGCGTCTCAGCGTGTGGTCTGAGTGTGCCCAGCAGCACCGCACGTCGCTTCTGGGAGACGGTCACGTCCACCCCAACCTTCCGAGTCAGTGTCTGCCTCTCCTCAGGGTGCCCTCTGCTGATTCATGTGTGCAGTCAAGTTGGGGACACCTTCAAAGCACCAGCTGGGATTTCGGTCTTAGCTCGGCCCCACTCAGGAGTCCCTGAGCGCCACAGTGCGTAAGTGGGGGCACTAAGGAGAACGCCGTATCCCGGGGTGGTCTCACCCCTGAGTCCTGCTTCTGGGGTGCGACCATGCCCAAACCTCCGCGGGCTGTTGATGCGGCGGCAGCAGGTCTGAGAGTTGTTGGAACAGGCCGCCTCTGAGGCTCCTTCTCTCCCGGGACCGGCCCGAGATCCTTGCCTGGGAAGAATGGTTTGCCCCCCACTTTCATGTTCGGTCCCCCACTGAGGCTTTATTTATGTTTCAGGAATCATACACTTTTCACTGAACCTGACCTTTCTCCTTCTGGCCAGAGGCTCGGCCTCCGTGAACCCTCCTTCGGTAAGTCCTGGAGGTGCCGACCCCCGTGTGCGGTCACTGCGCTGGTGCGGTGTGCAGTTGATTCCCTCCCTCTACTCGGGAGAAGGGGTTAAAATGTCACGGGGCGGCCCAGGCATCAGGGCAGGCGCAGCCACCTGTGGGACAGAGCGTGGCTTGTGGGTGAGACCTGCGGCTAGCACCAAGCTCGGGCAGAGCTGTGGCCCCTGGGTAGGGAGGGACGGCCCACATAATTCACTCTTCAGGAAAAGCTCTCAAATGTCTTGAGACTGGCAGAAAAGTCGGCATGTTGTAAGCACGTCAACAGCGCCAGCGAACAAGTTCTACGAAAGGCCTAGATCCCAGGAAAAGCCTGGCTATTTCTGGCAAGGCGTGGAGAGCAACCGAGACATTATTTTGTTTGTTACCCCTCTTCCAAAAAAAAAAAAAAAAAGCAAATGCCAAAACGAAACCCACACTTGCCTGTGTGTACAGAGTCACGTAGAAAGATTTACTGTGTTGAGCCATCTGCTTGAGGTATCGGGAGGGAAAAGTCATCGGGGAGAGATCACCCCTGGGTCAGCGGAGGACAGCTGAGCAGCCGAGGCCGCTGAGCCGGCCTGCGTGGGAGGGGCTGGTAACACTAGAAGTCCCGTACCGCGCCGCTTCTTAGATATGCGGGGACGGGGCCAGGCAGCACGGCCCGTGCTGATTGACCGGGTTTTTCCAAAACAACCTCGGCACTGACGGGGTCGCTGGTGGAGCCCTGCCCGGCCAGCGTTAACGCAAGCACAGGTGCGATCGTATTTTCATCCGACATCTGCGCTTGTAGGGCCTCACACTGGACATGTGAGGACATGTGCTTCATCTGACACCACGCGCAGAGAGCGGGCAGCTGTCGCCGGCCCTGGAGGCCGGATCTGCGCCTGTCACATCCCTCACTGCTAACCGCCTTGTCTCTCTCGTCCCCTCTCTGTTTCATGGCTTAGCAGCTGCACAGGGAATTATCTTATTTTCTTCTCTGCCAGCTTCTCGGATTCCTCTCATTACCTCCTTCCTGCCCCTTCTTGTCCTGGACGCTCAGGGCACAACGCAATTCCCACAGCTAGGCCTCCTGCTCTTTTCTCCGAAGCTGGCTGGAACCTGGCAATAACAGGGCAGAACTTCTCTTGGCTCTTGGACGGGAGGCAGAAGCTTCTGGGCTCCTGGCAGCCAGTGTCTTTGATGCTGACCCCTCATACGAGGCTGTCCTGTGATCAGCACATGACAGGCCAGTGCTGTGACTGTCCACTTAGACAGGGAAGTGTCCTGTCTCCCTGCAGGTCTCGCAGCAGGATGTGGACAGTGGGGTTGAATGGGACCCCAGATGACAGCAGCCAGGGGTTCGCAATCTTGTTACATGTTAGAATCCTCTGGGACGTTTGCAAAACCTACCAATTCCTGGGCCCAACTCCCAGAATCCTCACCTACCTGGGCAGGGCGATGCCTGGGTGAGGTATTTTCTTTTACTGGCTGTTGGCTGCGTCGAAAGCCACTGCTGTCCCTCCTGCCTTGGGGAGGGTCTCAAATAGTGTCAAGTTGCCAAACCCCACTTCCAAGAGGATGGTGTTGGAGTATCTTGCATGTGCATTCCGGAGTCCACGGAAAAGCGAAGAGGGATGGGTCGCTTTCTCTGATTCCGCGGCAAAGGCCCATGAGACACAGGGTGTTAGGAAAAAGGCCATTTGGCTGCTGGCTGGCACACACAGCGGCTCGTTAACTGCTCACCAGGTGCGGCCGACAGTGCTCCCAGAGGGGCCGGCTGCGGGGAAGGTGGCGGAGGACTCTGCTCGTTGGTAATTACACATCGGCGCAGCTCACACCTGCCGCACCCCTGGCGGCCTCTGTGCCAGGGGCAAACTTTCTTTTGCTGATTCAATGATGATGTGTCCACAGCCTAATTGCTTTTAGATTTGCCCTAATTTTTTTTTTGGGGGGGGGGGTTGGTGCAGGGGAGTGCCTGTGTAGCGGGTCCATTTGCGTATCTGTCTTAATTACCCTTTCCTTAAGAAGAGAGTGGGGACTGTCACTCCCACTGGGGTGCAGCAGGGCGATGTGGGGTGTGGCAGAGAATGAACGGCAGAACCACAGAGCTGCCTGCTGCCAGCCGTGCGCCCCAGACTGGCCCCTGGGATAACCGATCAACACCCCTGGCACCGTGGGAGCCACGTGCTCTCTCTTGTTTTAATAGTTCATTTTTTATTGTATTTGTTCCATTAACATTCATTCCTGTTACACTCTCTTCCACCTCCAGCCTCCTGCTCCCCCCACAGCCTCCGTCCTGTCGTCCATGTCCGTGAGTTCTTTTTCCCTTTTGCTCCATCCCTCCACCCCTCACCTCCTCCCCCCTCCCACTAGCTGTCATCTGCTTTCCATTTGTGAGTCTGTCCCTATTTTCCTCGTTAGTTCGATTTGTTAGATTCCACACATGAACGAGATCATATGCTGTTTGCCTTTCTCTGACTGGCTTATTTCACTTAGCATATTGCTCTCCAGGTCCATCCATGCTGTCACAAAGGGTAAAATTTTCTCCCTTTTTTTACAGCTGAGTAGTATTCCATTGTGTAAATGCCCCGTAGCTGTCTTATCCACTCATCTACTGATGGACCCTTGGGCTGCTTCTGTATCTTGGCGACTGTGAATAACACTGCAATGAACATAGGGGTGCTCACGTTCTTTCGAATTAGTGTTTCGGGTTTCTTCAGATAAATTCTCTCAAGTGGAACTGCTGGGTCACAAGGCAGTTCCATTGTTAATTTTTTGAGGTATCTCCATACTGCTGTCCACAGTGGCTGCGCCAGTCTGCGTTCCCACCAACAGTGCACAAGGGTTCCCCTTTCTCCACAGCCTTGCCAGCACTTGTTGTTTGTTGACTCATTGATGGCAGCCATTCTGACAGGTGTGAGGTGATATCTCATTGTGCTTTTAACTTGTACCTCTCTGATGATTAGTGATGTTGAGCATCTTTTCTTGTGTCTGTTGGCCAACTGTATGTCCACATACACTCTTGATTCAAGAATGTGCCTCCATCTGTGGCAAAGGTTGCAGAGGAAGGATTTTACAACAAAAAGGGGCACATGTGTAGTAGCTGCGGTCCCTGCAGCTGGAGTCCCCACACGGGAGTTGGAACACCAAAGCCATGAAGGATCCAGGTGTCACTGAGCCGGGGCAGGCCTGTTAGGGGAAGCGTCCTGTGATGACAGAGACACCCTACACCTGCCGTGTCCAGGGTACTGGCCACTGGCCACAAGGAGCTATTGAACCCTCAGGATTGGCTAGGCACTGAACATTTAAATTTATTTAGTTAGTTTGGATTTAAATTTAAGTACCTCCAGTGATGAGGGGCCACTGGGTTGGACACCTGAGGTCAGCGTGGGGAGTGACTTGGGCCCAGGTACGACCCCAGGATGTGCTGGGGCCCGGGAGCCTGTCTCAACAAGGCTCGCTCCACTCCACGCAGGGATGCTGCAGGTTTCGAGGTTCTCAGTTTTAAAGAGGAGACGACAATCTCGGATTTTATTTGAAATCTAAGTTCTAAACGTCAGAAGCAATTCACACATTTTAAAGAGCTTGTGACTTTTCTTGTAGTGCCACCCCTTCATTCTACAGATGAGGAAACTGAGCGTCGGGGAAATGAGGTGCTCACCCCAAGGACGGACAGCAAGTGGGTGCTGGAGCCTTCCCCTGATGAGGACACTGGCCAGCAGTGTCCACGTCATTATGGATGAATTAAAACATACACACGGACTGCTGAGTCTGGTGGAGGAATACGGACGACAGCAAGGCTTTTCTCTCAAGAGAAGCAAGCCACCATGACAGGCCTTTATTCTAAAATCTCTCTCCATTACAAGATGGTTCTTCCTCACTATCCTGGTTCCAACAAAGGAGCCAATGCCCCTCATTACATCACAGAAGAAGGACATTAGCAAATGAATAGGCAGGTTTACACTGGGCCCTGCAAGGTACTTGCAGGGTGAGGGGGTTTCAGCAAAGAGCACACTCTCAAAACAGCCTAAGTATATTACAAATCTGATTTCCCACGAAAGAACCTATCTGTGGGCATGGGTCCTGTGCATCTCCGAGTGGGAGCTGGGCCCACGCCACGCAGAAGGGTCTGCCACATTCCCCGGTCTCTACTCTAGGTCTACACCCCCTTGCCTCTTAATCAGCATGTGCTGGTTCTCAATGTTCTCATTCTAGATGGTACCTATTTCATTCTGCACACACCTTCTTTTTGCCAGACTGACCTGTGAGCTTCCCCCCACTGCCCCCCTTATTCTCCTAGGTAGCGAGAATCTTCCCCAAGTATGTGAAATGCTCTAGTGGCAAAAGAGAGGACATTTTTGCCTCTAGATTTAGGAGACAGAAAGTCTGTCTGGAACCCTGAAATTTCTTTGAAGTCTCATCTTTTATTTTAAAAGGAAAAAAAAATAAACCATGCAAACTTGGCAGTCTATTCCTTAATATAGTTGTGCTTATTTAGTATTAAGACAAAATCCTCCTTCCTCTTGTCAAGTAAAACTGAAGTTTCAAAGAGAAGGAATAATTTTATCTTGTGGTTTAATAAATCATCTGGGCCACAGCGTATGTCATTGGGTAGCACATACTCCAATTTGAAAAGTGCTAATGCGTGGCAAACAATTTTAATGGTCTATTTAAATTTTTTGCTGTCCCAACTAACCATCATTTAACAGGTAGAGAAGAGACTTCTTGTGGAGGAATGTCAGGATTTCTAGTTTTTCCAGGAAGATGTGAAGGTATGTGGGGGCATGGACTTGGATCCTGTCTCATTATCCTTGAGTTTCAAATATTTCAGGGGCATAAGTACAGAGATAGGGGAAAGCAGGAAATACAACCAGGAGCAAAGAGACATCAGCCCCATGTCACTGGCTACTCGAACACCATCGTCTCCCAGGCTGCTCTTGTCTTCAAGGGGAGAGACAGGAGAGAAATCACGGAAGTTAAGAGGAGGAAATCCATGTCGTGGGGGAGACGGCGAAAACGACCTCAATTCAGCCTTCCGTAGCCTTTTCTTGAGGCAAGCCGGCGTGGGAACGCCGGGCTGGGTACGCCAGCTACGCATGCATGTACAGTTTGCAGAGACATTGCAGGTACGAGAAGGGCAGCTCTCGCAAAGAGAAGTCATAGGCTTTCCGCCCTGGGTTCATTTCGTCTCTCCGGGCTTCTTGGTGCACAACATGCTTTCCGAGGTTTTGTTCTGCCTCATCCCCTCCAAACCTCAAAGGATTCCAGTTAGGGGATGTACGTACGTGGAAGTTCCCGAATCCTAAGATTGTGGCTAGTCGTGGCTTAATAAAGTTAATAGTACATGAGCAGGAGAAGTGTATCCTGAGCATTTTTCACTTGGACAAGAGATTGGGAAATAGTGGGACCCTTGGGGTATTTACTGTCATTCCCCACAGCAACTAGAGCCGAGGGAAGAGTACTGTGGCTTCTCGGGACTGGGACTGGGCTTCTAATGAGCTTTGGTTGCTCTGGACAGATCCTCGGGCTCCTTCAGTCTCCTTCCTGCATTCTGTGTTTGTTTGTTTGTTTGTTTGTTTAAAATCTTGCATTTACCGGAAGACACCCACAGTTTCAGCAATCACTCTCCCCAAATAAAAACTATTAGCTATTATGTTAAGTGATTTATTCCTTCTTGTTTCTGGTTTGGAAGAACACTGCTCCTGAGACACCAGGCCAGTTTCGACTGTTCATTGTCAGCTGGACACACGCTGGCTTTGGGAGCTCTGAGACTCTCCACCCAGATGACCAACGAGGCGCTCATTCACTCACAGTGTCAGTACGTCTGGTTGAGCCAGAAATCACCTCGCCCTGGCATCCGTGTGTTCAGTGTACATGACAAAAGCCCTCTGAGTATCTTTTCATTCTGACAATGTCCCTCCAAGAGAACACAGTAACATAATGTATTTGACATTGAAACCTATCTCCCCTGTCCCTCCTCTTTTTCTTTAATTAAAAATCTGTTTTACAGCTTTATGAGATATAATTAACATATAACCTTGTGTACTTTCCCCCAGTTTTATTGAGAAATAACTGACATACATCCTGTGTGAGTTTCAGGCATACGGCATGCTGGTTTGATTTACATATATTGTCAAATGATAACCGTAATACATTCAGCTAACATCCATCTTCTCATATAGCTGTCAGGAAAAGAAGAGCAAAAGAAAAAAAAATTTTCCCTACTGCTGAGAACTCTTAGGATTTATTCTCTTAACCGCATTGATGTTCACATATAATAGTGTTAACTGCAGTCAGCCTGTTGTACATACACCCCTGGTACTGATTTATCTTCCAACAGGAAGTTCGTACTTTTGACCACCTTTCTCCAATTTTTCCCCAATTGTTATCTGCCCGAAATACCACCCACATATTTTGAATGGCCTACAAGACATGTCCTTGCTGCTGAGGCGTCATAAGCACATAAAACTTCAATTTTGCTAAACAGAACTTATCTTTCCTCCCCAACCTGCTCTGCATCCTGTACTTTCTTCCTCCGAGAGTGGTCCCATGGCCCACCTGGTTCCTCAGGTTAGACGACCCTCCGTTATCTCGGACTTCTGCTGCCACATTCAATTTGCTGCCTCTTCAGTCACAGTTCTTCTCATGTATTTGGCTGTGTTCCCACGTCATCTCGCCTTGTCTGCACTATCGCTATGGCCTCTAAACTATTTTTCCCTGATCTGTAGTCTATCTCACCTCTGGAGTAACTTGAACACTGCCCTCCTGAAGTCATTAGAAAAAAGTTGAAAAATCTGCTTCAAATTCCCTGTTGATGCCTATGGTTCCAGGGTAAGGTTTAAATTCTTTATAAAGGTGGGAAGATTTATCCCAAACTGCCCCCCGGTTTAGTTCCTCAGCCTAAGTTTTTCCAGTTTTCACCTACATATGGGCAGTCAATCACTCCTCACACCTGGCACACCTCTGCATGGCGCTGGGCTGTTGCCGCACCGTCCCCTCGGTCTGGGAGGCATCTTCCTCTTTTCCTGTGGACCTTTCAAGGCCCATAGCAAATGCCAGCGCCTTTAAAACTTTCCTATACGTCCCCCACTGAGGAGGAGTCAAACGTCTAAATCTTGAGTTCCCCAGGCCGGATGCGCAGCCCTTTTAAAGCTTTGATGCTTTGAAATCGATTGGTTTACAATTGTCTGTGTTCGCCACTACCGGGTGAGCTCCTGAAGAGACACACCTTGTCCACCTTTGCATCCTCAGGCCCTAGCATGGCGCTGAGTGCCCGTGAACCTTCGTCCAAACAGTAATCTTACTAGTCCCAGTGGCTAGCGGGGAGCCCCTTAAGAGGAAGGATCACAACTTATACATTTTTGTGTAATCATTGACCATCATGTACTGAGCGCTCTCTGAGCGTTTACGGACCCAGTGAACTGGAGACTCCCAGAAACCTGATGCAGTGACGACTAAGTGTCTCTCTGCCACTTCAGTTCTGTGGCGTTGGAAAGATGCAGATCGCTGCTGGGAGGGAACCAAGATCTCCAAAGACCCACAGTCCCTCACGGGGGTCAAGCTTATTGTGCTCACTTTGTTTCTACCCGAAATTGTACGAAGGATGGTGATAGCTGGTGTTTACGGAGACCCTGCCACGTGTCATGATTCCCATTAAAGATGACCTCATCCAGTTAGCATTTCTTTCATGTCAGCTAGGACTGAACCAAGGGCTATCATCAGGAAAACCCTGGAATTTATTTAAAATTACCTTGAGCTCATCTGGAAGACTCAGATTATTGTTTCAGCCCCTCAGACATTACTCTGCTCATCCTTCGCTAATGATCTCATCTTCAGCAACAGCACAGGCGAGAGGATTGGTGAGCCCACCCCCTGTAACTACATAATGAACAGATCTGGGTAACATAATAACTCGGGATGATTTCAGGGCATTTGAGAAAAAAATATACAGGCACTTAGACGGCTGCCATTGCGGTTATCTCACGGCCGTTAGACATTAAATGGAGGTGAAAATGGAAAAAGCAGACGCAGGAGAGCTCCTGGATCTCCTGCCCTTGGTGTAGCTACTCGGATGCTCTGGGTCTGCAGCAAAGCGTCACCCTTAGGAAATCGCGTTCGCCCAAAACGCAACCATAGCTGTGAGCGAACTGTCAAAAACCGACCTGAGGTAGAAGCAACTAGATTCCAGAAAATGTTTTGAAAATGGCCACTACTTCGCATTTCCGGGGTGAGGGGGGTGGTGGTAATCTGATGCTCCCAGGGTGAGGTCACTTACCAAATTGCCTATTTCTGACTCACATGCCATTTTTATTTAATACTTCTGTCTCCATTTTTAATGTCACAAATTGGACACTCTGTTTATTTTATTATTTTGTACTTTATTCACCCGTATGCTTGTTGTTTTCCTTACTCCTCATTTCTTCCTGAGAATTATTTTATTTTCTTCTGCAACTCTTCTTTCTGAAATTTGTCCTTTGGAAGTCCTTTACTGTTTGTTGGTAATAATCTGTCTCGTAGTTTTTTTGTTTGGAACTGTGTTAATTTCGCCCTCGTACTGGAAAGGGAGGCATCTGTGATTTTGTCTCAATTGTCATTGCTACTACTTCCTTTGTAGGTTTTCTGTCCTTTTTCTGGGTGTTTCTTTGGCAATTGTGCAGTCTCGCTCTGCGGGGTCTGGGGGCAGCTTCCTCTGACAATGTTGGCGGACCCCCGCTTCGGGGATCAGAGGGTCATTGTCATTGACGAGCTCTGGAAAGACCTCATTCATTATCTTTTCATTTTCCCTTCTCCATTCCCTCCATTATCTGCTCCCTTTAGATTTATACAAGAACTTTGACCCCTTGCTTCTTACCCTCTCTTTCATCTTTTTCATTTTTTTGTCATTTTTATACTGGTTTTTTTTTAGTATTTTATTCAGCTTGCTCTTTAAATTCACTAATTTTCTGTTCAGTTCTGACTGGTTACTTTTTAGCATCTGTTTCTCAACTTTCTAATTGACCTTACTTTTAAGATCAAAAGTTGCCTGATTATACATATATGACCATCTCTTACTTCTCTGCCAGCTTTTTGATATCCTCTTTCATTTTCTTTATTGTGCTAAAAGCACATAACACGTGAGCTACCTCAACAAATTTATAAGCGTAGGGCACAGAAAAGCTGCCTATAACCACAGGTTGTACAGCACACCCGTAGGTTTTTTTCATCTTGCCACTTTTTATTTTTTAAACATGTCAAATCAATATTTTATATTTCCACCCAATAACCCTATTATCTGCATTCTTATGCTGTCTGCTTTTGGCAAGTTGTCTCTGTGGCAGCTGGTTTTCCTTTGTGTTGTGGGATCTCTCCCTCCCTCTCTCTCTCTGGGTACCTGTTTCTTGGAACTCTAGCGTAGGCATTCATTGAAAACAGAGCTGAAGTCCATTTCTCTTTAAGTGAATTTTTGGCTTACATTTATTGGAGTGAATTCCAGCCCCAAACCATTTAAGACATGGGTTTATAGTTAAATTTCTCAGAGGAGACTTTTTACCCCACTTAAAAAAAAAACTTTTTTCTCTCCATCAAGAGCCCAGGACAAGACAGACTTATATTGTCTATTTCCCTCTGTGATGATCTTTTTAAAAGTTCAGTCATTGAGAGTACTTCCCTTCTGAGGTCCAAGATTTATTTACACCTCCCTCCCTCCCTCTTTTCCTCCCTCCCTCCCCTCCTCCTTCTCCTCCTCCTTCTTATTCTTCTCCTTTATTTTTATTTTTTTAAAAATTTTTTGCCTTCTCATGCTACTCTAGCCCAGACATTGTTTCTTGTCCTTCATGTGTGGAATCTGTTAAAACCAAGGTTCTGTGTCCCCAGTGGTCAGCAGACGACACACGACAAGGCTGGCTCCAACAGTAACTCACCTCCCTGAATTCATGCTTTCTTTTTTCTTTTCTTTTCTTTACTTTTCTTCTCTTTTCTTTTTTCTTTTCTTTCTTTCCTTTTTTCCCCTTTCTTTAGGATTTTGAAAAATTTTAAGTATAATTGGTATACAATATTTTACTACTTATATTAGCTTCAGGAGTGGAAGACAGTGATTTGACATTTTTATACCCTACACTGTGATCACCCCAGTAATTCCAGTAATCATTTGTCACCATGCAAGCTTATCCCGATATTATTGGCCCTGTTTCCCTTCCCCTTTTCAGCCATTCCCATCGCCTGTCTCCGGTCACCATCCCTTTGGTCTCTGTTTCTATGAGTGTGTTTTTATTTTGCTTGTTCATTTGTTCGTCTTGCTTCTGACTTTCTTAATACTTCTAGCCTCTGAGAACTGTCCTTACTTTCAGCTCTACCATTGATTTCAAAACATATTTTAAATTTATTCAGTGTTTCAGTTATCTCTGGATCTCTGGATAGTTATGGTTTTGGAAGCAGGAATCTCCAAGGTAAATTCTCTAATATCTGATTGATATAACAGTTATCATTCCTCTTGAAAAGTTAAGAAACACATTCACCAACAGGGTAAGTGGCTTTCTTGATAAACAATCAGTATCTGCACCAGATACCCGGCAAGCCTGCTACCTATCGTCTCAGCCCATCAGGCAGCAGCCTTACTAGCTCACACAATAAAGACGCTCAGAAGGCAGGTGATGACTCCATTCATACATCTTGAGAGCAAAGAATCAGTTAGGAAATCCCACTGCCAAATCCAACGACCAACCGGCCAGCGTTTGTGCTCGTACCTACCACCCCTTCCGTTTCTTCGGGCCACATTTCTTGCTTTTTCTACCCGGACGTTGGACCCGTTCCGTCTCACTGTGTCCCGGTCTTGCTGCAATCACCCACTTTACCTGTGGCCACACCAACTGTGTCCACTCTCTGTGACCCCCACACCCGCTTCCGGCTCCCACTCCATTTGGCTGCTGATCTTTATAGTAATAGATTGGACGTGTTTTCTAAGTTGTGGTCTCTACTCCTTCTTTTCTTTTGTGTTCTCTCTCTCAGCCCCTGCAACTGGGCTTCTGCCCCTTGCAGTTGCTCGTGTCAGTACCTCCTCGGTGTGGCGAAGACCAATGACCACCGATCTGTTCTTCTAAAAAATATTTCAAAATTTTAAAACTACAGTTAACATTCAACATTATTTTACTTAGTTTTGGGCGTGCAACATAGTGGCTAGACATTTGTGTAGTTTACGAAGCAATTCCTCAATAATTTTATAGCATCCCTGGCACCACACACAGTTGCCACAACATTACCGACTGCATTCCCTCTGCTGCACTTTACGGCCCGTGACTGCCAATTTGCGCTTCTCCATCCTTCCACCTTCTTCCCCCCCCCCCCCCCCCCCCCCCTTCTGGTTGCAATCAGCCATCAGTTGGTTCTCTGTATCTCTGAGTCTGTTTCTGTTTTGTTTGTTTTTGTTCTTCAGATTCCACATATAAGTGGAATCATGTGGTATTCGTCTTTCTCTGTGTTTATCTTACTTGCGCTGTGAGCAGCATTTGGCACCCTAACCATCCCTTTTCCTCGAAACACTTCCTTCTTTCGGCTTCTGTGCTGACACGCACTCTGCTGGTTCACCTCCGATCGTAAAAACCTCCTCTGTCTTAGGTCCTTCTGTCCTGCTGGACCTCTGAGGTGGGAGTTCTCTGAGGCTCTGCGTGCACCCGCCTTCTCTCC
Organism: Anoura caudifer; assembly: GCA_004027475.1. Taxonomy (NCBI): domain Eukaryota; kingdom Metazoa; phylum Chordata; class Mammalia; order Chiroptera; family Phyllostomidae; genus Anoura; species Anoura caudifer. The sequence goes on along the minus strand of PVKU01002477.1, from coordinate 98,947 downwards.
ATCTGTGTGATCCTCCTGGGCACTGACTGTAATAAGTTCAGTGACTTCAGGCGCTAACCGTTGGGCAGGGGCTGAGAAATCTGCACCTTCAGCTCAGAACCCCCACTGCATGCCCGGCACCTGGGATCATGGCTGACACATAGTGTTAACAAATGAAGACAGACGACCAGAGTCGGGATATTAAACAGAGCATCTCAACAGCTCCAAGTCTGAAGCCTGAAGCATTTCCGATGAGGTGAAATGGATGTGAATGGTGTGTATCATGGACTCACTGCCAATATCCATGAAATTCTCGGCATTTCTTAGGGAAAAAAATCCAATCTGTTTCTTCATGTAAGGCTTGGATACCCACCACTACAGCATCCAAGTGTGCTGTGCCTTTGAGCATCCAAGACTTTATATCACGATGAAACATTTAGAACAGGAAAAATTCGCAAACCCTGGGGCAGTAGACATGAGAACGCTGGGGGAGGAAATGTTTTTCAAAATCTGGGCTGCTTCTTTCAGAAGAGGGAGAAGTGTGTGTGTCTGTGTGTCTGTGTGTGTCTGTGTGCGTCTCTGTGACTGTGTGTTATCTGCATCTCTGTGTGTGTGTTGGGGGTGAGGTGCTGGAGTTGGGCGGGGACACTGACTGTGACGGCAGTGGACAAGGGGCAGGGAAGGTAATGTCTCTGACAAAGATAACACCTGTGTGGTGTCATGCCTGGCAGGACAGGTACATATCGGCTCCATTAATAAATCAGGACCAGGAAATGCAAGATGAAAATTAATTGCATGTCTCCTTTACCCCAAGGTGTTCGAACTTTGGTGGACTCCTGCAGGGTCCCCATTAGGCCGAGGCTTATTTGAATTCTGCTAATGATGTACGGGAGGGTGTAGCCAGTGCATCTGAACTGCATTCATTTTGAGGGCTACAATCATTAGCATGAAATGAAAATAGTGCACATTGCTTTAACTTTCTGCTGCTGCAATTAGTGGTTTAAAGCGGTATTTTTTTTTTTTTTTCCTGTTAGAGATGTGCAGGTCGGAAGGCTGACAAAGGTCTCCGTGGACTCAAGTCACGGGGTGGACAGCCTCTGTTCCTTCTGGAGGCCCCGTGGGGGGACCTGTTTCCTTGGTCTTTCCAGCTTCTGCCGCTCTCTTGGTCCTGGGTAGCCCCAGCAACGGGGCATCTGTTGCTTCTTTGTCCACTGCCACCTCTCGCTGCTTCTCTGCAGCCAACTAAGGCTGTCCCATCCGAACGACCTTCATGATCACATCGGGCCATCCACATACTCCAAAATACTCTCCCCAGCTCCAGGTCTTCGAGCTGCAAAGTCACATCTGCAAAGTCCCTTTGCCACGTGAGGCAACACATTTACAGGTTCTGGCTCTTAGGGTGCAGACTCTCGGAAGGTTGGGGCATCATCCTGCCCCATGTAGAGGTTAGAAATCAGAGCCGGGTAAACAGCCTCAAAAATGGGAATGAATGTATGAGGGGAGGTGGCTAGTCTAGGCTGCTCTGACTCAGCAGGCTGGAGATGGGTAGAGAGCAAAGACATGGCAAGAGCTGAGGATGAGCTGAGACACATCCTGCTATGGTCAGGAAGCCAGCTGATCACAGAAGTAACCTCGAGGCTGGGCTGTTGCTTCAGAAGCCTGTGGATATTAATCTCGGTGTTGCTGTTTCAGTCAAAATCAAACATCAGACTAATGTGTCTTAAATACACATTATTTCTTCAGCGGGGGTGTCTTGAAAGTGGATACTGCAAGGGAGAAGGATGTGCATGCTGATGGGGAAGAGGAAATCAGACCAGGCCTAAGACCCTTTGTGAAAACTCTGCCCATGAGGACACCTTAAAGCATTGCCAAGGAGATGGGTTAGTCCATTTCAACTGGGTATAAAAAGCAAACTGTGGAGACTGGGACTGTGGCAGGCAGGAAGAGAGATGCCCACGTCTGAATCCCCGTAACCTGTGGATAACCTTTCATTTCGGTGCTACGCCATAGTATATGGCGTGCTGTCCTATGCTGATGAAGTTAAGGACCTCACGATGGAGAGATTACGCTGCACCGTCAGGGTGGGGGCCCTGTGTCATCATACGTGCTCTTTAAAAGTGAAAGAGAGAGGCAGAAGAGAAGAGAATCGGAAAGAAGGCAGCTGGAGAAAGACCTGGCCTGATGTTTCTTTCTGGCTTTGCAAGCCGAGGAAGGCGCCAGGGTCGAAGGAACAGCAGTGTCTCTAGAAGCTGGAAAAGGCGAGAAATGGACTCCTCCCTAGAGCCTCCCGAAGGAATGTGTCCTTGCCAGCGAGTGGGTCTTAGCCCAGTGAGACCCGTGTTGGGCTTTCCACCTTTTGAGCTGTACGATAAATTGTCTTAAGCTCCTTGGTTCGAGGGAATTTGACACAACGGCAGGGGAAAGCTGACGCAGGGCGCCTGCGTCCTTGTGTGGGTCTGCTTCCTGTAGTGGAGTCGCATGCTCAGCCGATGCCCCCCCCCCCCAGGTCTGGCTGCAAGAACGAAGGAGTAAGTCAGCGAACTCATAAACCATGGGAAGATCTTCCCAGGACGCTGAGACATAATGTCACTGCCTTGCTATTTGAATCTCGTGTCCTCTTTCATAAGCTTCCATTGCTTAGGAGCGCAGCCCAGCAGCAGAACAGTTCAGATACACACGTGTGTGCAAGTGAACAACTGGGAATGCTTCCCCATCTCAGCACTTGTAAACTAGCTGCGAGGCTTGGAGAGGGCGAAACACTACCCAGCCCACAGCCCACGGGCGGTGTGGCCGGAGGACCCGGAGCATCTCAATGTTACAGCCCAGGCTGTGAAATGCTCTTCATCCTCTGACCTCAGACTCCTGGGTCAAGTTAATTACACCTCTTCTGACCGTACAGCATGTCCTGGTCTACCATGGCGGTCAGACAAAAGTTTATATTGCAACCCTTTGCTGTGGGCGCTCACTCAGTTCCATCCATTTGTCTTCTGTTTCCCGGTGCAGGATTCAGGCCCAGGTGGGCTGTTCGGGCTCAGGATGCAGTCGACCTGGTGCTCTCATGGGCCTGTGGCCACTTTTGGAGGTAGGTAGTGGGATAGAACCAGTTAGCATTGCCACCCAGCAAATCCTGATGCCTAAAGCCTCTTGCCTCGCCTCCAGGCGCGTGCCTGTCTGCACACATTCTCAGGTGTGTTTGGAAGAGGAGTCCGCTGCCCATTGCGTCTGGAAAAGGGACAGTGTGGGGAAAGGTCATCGGAAATCAATGAGAGAAAATGTTGCTGTGAATGCGTGAGTCCCGGAGTTAGTGCGGGAGAGAGAGGAGTTGCTCGGACTTCACAGTCGTTTAGACGTTTCTTATCAGACGTTTCTTAACCATGAACTAGTAGTGATGACGGGACTACATGGCTTGCGTGTTATCTTTAAATCACTGGTGAGCCCACCCTAGGGGCGAATAAGCAAGAACTCTTCGAATCTGCATGGCAAACACCCCAGTGCTTCAGTGTCTGCTCGAATGCAGCTGCCGCTCCCTGGTCTGTGATGAGGTCTGAAGTTTTCTCAGCTTCACACCATTTCCCCTGCCATCCATCTAAGGGGAGGTGGGGACCCCAGGAAGGAGAGGAGTGCTTCATGTTGGGCAAGTTGCTTAGTTGGTCGAGGCCTGAGTCTCTTCAGCTATAAAGTGGGAATAACTAACCTCGCACTCCAGGCATCGTGGTGGTGGTTAAATGCTGCAGTGCATGTAAAGCGCTCAGGAGAGTACCTGCCACGGGGTGAGGTCTCTGTCATTCCGCTACTCTTCTCAGTGACAGGTGCTTCAGAACAGCTGGGTGTCAAGTACAAGGACAAGCACTGGAGTCTGAAGATGAGTAAGAGTCCTGGCTGAGAGGTTGTTTGCAGTTGTCGGGGGGAAAGATACCTGAATATATGCGATTGAAATGAAGAATCATGGGTCCCATTAAAATCATGAATAGGGCAGAGTGGGTAGCCCATTGTGCCTGGGATGGGGTGAGGATACTGAGGAAGGTGGATAATCAAGGTCAGATACTCTGCAGCTAAGGCTTGAAAAATGAGCAGGTGCTCACAAGGCACATGGGCAGGAAAGAGTCCAGGCAGGAGGGGCCCCCTTCCCCCCCTTCCCAGGAGGGGGCCAGCAGCACAGACCTGGAGGGTGGCCTGGGTGCTCCTGCCCAGGCTCTTTCCAGCTGCTGCCCCGTTGTGGTGTGCTGAAGATGGGGGGTGTGACCACACACAGGAGTCATCGAGAGGAGAGCATGCCCCCGAAAGAATTCAACTCCTGCGCTCAGAGGGCTTTCAGGGCATTCGGAGGAGACCCCCAAGTCCCAGCCTGGCTTCCTCCAGACGTTAACTCCACACGGTAGGTTGACTCCTGCTGCATCCTACCTTCTACGTGAACATGCTTTTCATTCACCTTCAATAACTTCTCTTGAAGTTATGACACTTTTATGACACTTTTTCTAGTTCATATTGCTTTATAATTTCTTGTAACTGTTTGGATTTGTAGCACTGAGAGCGCAGACCATGTCTTTATCATCTTAGTGTATCCCATGGCACTCAGCACAGGATTTACACATGGTAGGTGCTTTCTACATGCACCGAACGTGAGCAGGTGGGTGGATGGATACATGGATGAGTGAATGGATGAGCAGACAGATAGAGGAATAGGTGGGTGGGTACATGGAGGGATGGGTGGAAGGATGCATTCATGAATAAATAGTTAGATAATTATTGATGTAGTAGTTCTCCAGGAATGTGCTCAGTTACCTTAATAGCCCCAAAGCAGACTTTATCTGCAAACGTGTGTTTTGTACGGCTCAGCTGCAGGTGTGGCATACTCATTTTCTGATGTGATGAGGAAAAGATTATTGGAGGGGGCTGGATGAGGGATATTCCCTTCCAGGTGTGTATAGTAATAGTAACATAATTCTTCATTTCTTCCCATCGCTGTGCTCAGGGCTCCATATACATTATATTTAATCCTCACAACAACTTTATGAAACGAGTGTCTTATTATCCCCCGTTCACAGGCACCCAATGAGGTTGAATACCTTGTCAAGGAAATTGCAGAGCTAGGATTTGCGCCCCGTTTCGACAGGTGCGAGAGCTCAGGCCCTTACCAACCACTCAAAGGCCAAAGATATCAGGGTGGCATTTAGGCACGAGGCCTTGGAAATCAGGGCTGCTGCGTTCTCCCCAGTCACGCCGCTCATTTCCTGAGCAAGCAAATCACTCAATTTGGCTTCTCAGTTGATTCTCTGGTTGAATGGAAGTAATAGAATCATCTTAGTGGGAGTGCTGCGAAAATTAATGGCTGCGTGTGAAGTGGTTTAAGATAGAGATCCTCAGATAAAAGGAGCTGGAGGGAGGGAGGAGAGAGGGTGGTTGGCAATGCACAATGTCATTGCCAAACGTCCAGCTTCACAGTGATTTGCATTGATGAAGAGCTTTGGACAGGAAGTAGAACCTAGCAAGTCGTTTCTAGATTCCATTTTTACACATTTATGAAACTCTGTTTTTAGCACCACACTATTTTAAAAGAGAACCACTGTTGTGAATTAATAACTGTGGTAATTAAGCACCACCAGAGAGCCAGCGGCAAGCTTGCCACCAGTCCTTGATCTCTGAGTCAGCCTGGCTTCTTCACTGGTAAACTTGGACTGCCATGTTCTCTCCCCTGGTCAGCTTGCGTTTGGCCATGGACATGGGCAGGGAATGAAAAGAAGAGAAGCCTCCCTGTCTCCAGGGGTCAGTGTCTTGGCCCAATCTTCCTGGGTGAGATCCCTGCTGCTGGATGTCACCAGCCTCCGTCAAATTGTGCACAACTGCCTCGCGTGCTCTGTTGAATGGATGCACCTCTCACTCCGCCTGTTCTATCCTAGCCACGTGTTACTGTATATTCACATCTGTTTTCTTATCCTTTCGCTTGCTCATCAAGTGTTTCTGGAGCATTAACTCCGTGCTAGACGCTGTTCTAACACTGGGGATATGACAGACGTGATTTCTACCTTGTGGAGAGAGTCACTGTCAAATAATTGCAACATGAAATAACTGGTGACAATGGATGACAAGAGTGATGTGGAAAAGGAAAGGGAGGAGGGGAAGTATATAGCAAAAGAGCAGGACTCTGCAGGGTGAGGAAGACTCCCCACCAGTCTGCAGGTCCAGGAAGACTCCCTGGGGAGGTGATCCCGAGCCGAGGCTGAAAGACGAGCAGGAATTAATGGGGCATATAGTGCCCAGTTCCCCTGCTAGGTGTGCGGGATACAGACCTGCAATGGGCGCAGGCAGTGAATGGTGCAGCTCTGACCTCAGGAGGTTTCCACTCTGGTCCGGAAGACGAACGAACGCACTGGCTGTGGTGGTGCAGAGAGGCAGGTGCTGTCGGTAGGAGTGGGTGAGGAGGAGGGTGCGGGGTGGAGCTCTCACCTGAACCGTTTCCAGGAGCAGCACCTACGGTCTAGGGAGTCTAAGCTGCTCTGAAGCACGAGAGGGATGAGTGGATGGGTGGCACGGACGGGGAGGGCGTGCTATGGAGAGGGAGCAACTCACACGAGAGCTCAGATGGCTGGCACATCCCTTTGAGGAAGCACGGGCAGCCTTGTGGATCTGGAGCGTCAGCATTGTGGGAAAGACAGGGCGGAGAGGTCAGTGATGAAGGGCCCCCTGAGTTATGCTAAGGGACTTGAACTTAATCCTCCTTTCTGCAGGGAATTGTTGGGAGGTCTTAATTAGGGGAGCGAAGTGATCAGATCTGCAGCAGAGAAGGGGTGGGCTGGATGGGAGGCAGAAAGCCATGTCAGGGAGCTAATTCAGAAAGCACCAAGGGCGTGGATCGGGCAGAAGGAGTATTGGCGAATGGCCTTTTGATACGGGGTGACTGATTAAATGTGGTCGGGGAGGTGCAAGGAACCGTCTCTACTGTGTCCTCTAGGAAGTGGCTCCCTGCCATGTTCCTTAAGTACCTGGCTCCTTGACCTACTGCATGTCTTATCTCGCCCCTCTTCGGGTCTCCCTGAAGAAGAGCATCATGAGGAATCCAGCAGCAAAGGTGCCTTGGTTTAGGTTTTCTAAGCATCTTTGACTACAGGACCATTTCTCTTTTTCACAGAACATTTACTAGCATCCAAAATGATCTTTCTAAAGTTAAAATCGGAGCATATAAATTCTTGTTTAAAATCTGGCAGTGACTTTTGGACAAAGTTCAAATTCCTTGCTTCGCACCTTGAGACCTTTCTCTGGGGACACTGCTCAGGATGGCTCCATTTGTAGGCCCTTTCAGAAAAATGTCTTTTCAAGTCGTCTGTGCATTTGATTTGGTTGGTTTTCTTCTTTCTATTGAGTCACAGGAGTTTTATTAAATGCACTTTGAAGATCAATCTCTTGTCAAATATAGTGTGTGTTGTAAGTATCTCTTTCAGTGTCTCGAGGTGCCAGGATTATGTGAAGTTCCAAGGGGGGGGGGTGGTGAAGGAGCTGTAGACAGGGTGAGTTTAAAGTGCCTGCGGAACATTCGGGGCAGACGCCACAGAGACTGTCCTGGCTGAGTGTCTATATTTTCTCAAGAGGATGATATCCTGGCCATTGTCAAACACCGGCAGGCCTGTGTCTTCACTGTCAACCTCCCTGCCCACATTTTAAGCTGTGGCCAGTTACTGAAACCTGGAAGCCAGATCTAATCGTATGAAGAACTTCGCTGTGAGAGACGATAGAGGAGAAGATGTTCCTGAATAATGTGCAGCAAATCTATTTCCTGCGATGTTCCAGTCTTCACTTGCATCAAGCGGACCATCAGGTGGTTGCATGGCGGCATGGTGTGTTTTGGACTCTCAAACACTCCTGTTGTTGAGTCATGAGTTGGTGTTGTGTCTCAGCTTTGTAGAAGAAAACTGTAAGTCACATCCAGGTGAAACCTGTGGTTGATCAAGGTTGGGGGTGGTGTCAAGGACTTCCTCCAAAGCAGCCAAAGTATCACACGGTCAGGGTTCCTTTACAAAGGTGCTTTAGTATCTAAAGAGAAGAAAGGATGTGCTTCTCTTGGATACTGGTTCATTTTTGACTAGTGGATGTGACGAATCTGGCAGCTGTCACATTTCTGGTGTTAGGAGATAACACAACAAATACTGCATGACTTTACTCATACGTAGAATCTGAAGAACAAAATGAAATGATAAAATAGACAGGCTCATAGATAGAGAGCAGGCTGACAGCTGTCAGGGTGCGGCTGGGGGAGTGGGGGGTGAAGGATCGAAGAAACTCATGGACATGGACAACAGTGTACTGATGGGGGGCAGGGGTACGTGGGGGAGGGTGTAGAGTGGGTAAATGGTGACAGGAGGAGACTTGACTTGGGGTGGCGAACACACCAGGCAGTGTACAGATGATGGATTACAGAAGTGTACACCTGAAACCTGTATAATTTTATTAACCAGTGTCAGCCCCACAAATTCAATAAAAAGAAAAAAGCAGTAACACGACTTATACAGTAATCCCTACACAGATAACACAGGTTATCTCTGAGTTTGTGATTTTCCTGCTTACATTTTCTTTTTGGTATTTAAATTGCTCATCAAAATACATACTTTATGGCCTGTCTCAAATCCTCCACAGAACACAGGGCGGTCTTTAAGACAGCTCTGCGAAGGTGGCCTGGAGGCGTTTGGATCTAATGGTTGAAGCGCAGCAGGGAATTTTTACGTAGAAGTGTGGCTTTGGAAGTCACAGGAGCACAAAGAATAGCTGGTGCTGTGGCGAGAGATGAGGACAACGTAGGGTGATGAAGAAAAGCAAAGGCAGGACCTTGGGAGCGCTGCGTGAGCAGCGAGAGAAAGCAAAGGAGACACTGAGCAGACAGGGAAGGAATGCCCATGGAGGGAAGGGCAGGAAGGCAGGCGGGGCACCTGGAAGGGTGCCGGGGGGGGGGGCTAGTGCAGAGGGGGAGGACAGGGGCCCACCTGTCACCTCCCACGGAGGTCAAGAAAGATGAGGACTTGGGAGGTGAGGATGCGGAATTTGTTAGTGGCTTTAGCAAGTGAAAGATGTAATCTGAGGAAGAAGCCAAGTTCGAAGAAGAAGTTAAAAATACAGAAACAGAAAGGGAACTTTAGGAAGAAAAATCTTGAGGTGGGCAGAGGTAGGATCCAAAGCAGGGCCAGAAGGTTTGAGCCTAGTGAGAAAGGAGACTTTTTCTAGGAAACATGCGTGAGGGCGGAAGAAATGGGTGGCCTGGTGAAGGCCAGGTCACCAAACGGCCACCAAACTGTTTTCCTTTCTCCCTCACACACAGCTGGACGACACTCCCTGTCCCCTTGGCCATTCAGTACAGCCATGTGCTCACGTACCCGCCGTTGGCACGTGAGTGGAAATGGTACGTGCCGCTTATTGGAACTCCCATGCACACACCCCCAGACTTCATTCCCTGACCGACGGGGGTGAAGACGCTCAAGGAGACTTTGGAAACCCTGTGGAGGAGGTAGCAGAACCCCTTCGGTGTGGGAGTTTGAAAGTCTGTGCTGAGCAACGCTCCGAGTACTTCTAGTTCTTTCCCCGCCCCAACCTGGAGCCTCCCCGGACTGTATTATAGGAGTCGGATATAAACACATTTTGTGTGGGTCATTGAACCATTTCCAGTTGTTTTATGCCACCAAGGTTACAGGCTTAAGGTGTCCTGGAATAAAAATAACTTTACTAAAGGGGCGAGGAAAGGCCTTTCGGAGGAAGGGTAGGAAGCCAGTTGGATAAGGAGCCAGATGTGTAAAGGACCTTGGAAGGGGGACCCAGGCGGGCAAAGAGCAAGCACAAAGCCTTCGGCGGGGCGGCAGCCCTGCATGGCCGGGACCTGGCGGAAGCGCAGTGCGATGGAAGCAGAGCGTGCGCCTGTAGGGATGGGGAGGGGGGTCAAGATGAGGGGAGCAGGACAGTTGGGCATGGCCTGAACTGTCTGCTTTTCAAGACTACGGCAGCAGGTCTGCGTGTCTTCTGAGTACAATAGGGAGCCCCTGAAAGGTGTTAGGTAGAGGAATGAATTTCATGTTTTTTGAAGCCTATTCTGGCTGACGTGTGGAGAGGAGACAGCGAAGGGGGTTTGTGGAGGAGGGGGGAGCCCGTTCAGGGACCCCGTTCAGTCGTCCTAACGAGAGAGGTTGGCAGTTTCTATTGCAACGGCGGTAGGAGCAATAAGGAAATGGATGACTTTAAGTGTAAATTCGATGGGTAGATTCAACCAGATTGGCAACAGGTTCAACGTGGGATTGAAGGAAAGGGAGGAAAATGGGGTGACTTCCACATTTCTACCTTTGCCATATGTGCGGATGGTGGTAACAATCAGTTGCAAAAGACTGGGGAAGTCTTTTGGAGGACAAGTCAAATACTTTTTTGGACAAAAAGTTGACATGCACGTAAAATATCCAAACACACACGGAAGCAGGCAAGTGTCTATAGGAGCTCAGGGGACAGAGAAGGGTAGTGGTGGAAATTCGGTAGCCACGAAAAATACTTGAAGTCGTGGACAAGACACGCGGAGAGGAGCGGGAGGGAGCCCAGGCTCGCGCCCTGAAGAACGTTACTGCTCTGACAGGTAGAGGAGAAGGAGGCAGCGGGGGTGAGAAGAAGCAGCTGGCGAGGTGGGAGGAGAGCCCGAAGAGGTCGGTTTCCCAGCGATCAGAGAGGAGAGGACTGAGGAAGGAGGCTGCGGTCGCTGCGTGGACAGCTGACAAGCGGTCGGAGAGGACACTGTCCCCAGACAGAGAACGCTGCGCTTAGCTAACGGCCTTGTTTTTTTTCTTGGTGGAACAGGAGGAGCGTGTGGAGGAGGCGATGTAACGGGAGATTCACGGAGAGGGCAAAAGCTCGGCTGCAGCTGGGGCAGGTGGGAGAGGAAGAAGGTTAGAGACAGGGCTGAGGCGGGAGACAATTCTTTTTAAATGTGGACTTTATTTTCTGTTTAAAAATTAAAAGTTTTTTTCAACTGCACTGTGCATTCAGTATTATTTTGTGTTAGTTTCAGGGGTACAGCACAGGGGTTAGACAACCATATATTTTACAGTGTTCCCCCCGGTGTTTGCACCCCCACCAGGCCCCGTGCACAGTTATTGCAATGTCATTGACTATATTTGCCACGCTGTGCGTCACATCCTGGTGACTGTTTTGGAGCCACCAATTTGCACTTCTTGATCTGAAAGAATATACGCACCCCTATGCTCACTGCAGTTTTAACTGGCCCAGCCCGGATGTGGATGCAGCCCAAGTGCCCCTCAACAGGGAAGACAAGTGGAAAAAACTGTTGTGCCCATGGAATACTACTTAGCTGTAAAAAAACGAGTGAAATGTGACCGTTTGTGACAGCACGGATGGACCTAGAGGGTGTCGTGCTAAGCAAAATCAGTCAAAAAAGATGATGAAGTGGTAGTGACTTCTCCCTTCACCCTCACACTGGTAGGAATCTCCGCAGGCTATAAGAGCAGAGGGGCAGGAGAGTGGGACTGAGGTTTTTAATTGATTAATTTTTTTTCCAGAGAGGGTGAAATGGAAGAGAAGGAGGACAAAGGTTAGGAGATCATGGCAAAGGGGTGACTGAAGAACTTTGCCAGGACGCACAGGGAAGGGAAGTACCAAGGGCCCCGACAGGCCCAGAACACCTGGGTGGCTCCCTGTTGAGTCGTTATCCAGGTCAGAGGACATGGCTGGGGGGGTAGGCAGGAGGGCAGGCGTGGAGGCAGGTCACAGCGGGGAGGCAGAGGGAAGTACTGGATGGGAGTGCAGGAGACAACAGAAGCCCAGATGGCTTGAATGGGGGGCAGAGAGGGGTGGAGTGAAGAGGGGCAGCAGCCTGGGGAGCTTTGACCTTGAGTTTGTCTCACGAGGATGCTTCAGAGCTGACATGTGGATTATTCCCTCTCAGGAGGACTCCTCCCCCATTTCTTCCTCCAGAGCTTCATTCCTTCCTCCCTTCCTTCCTCCCTCCCTCCCTCCCTCCCTCCCTCCCTTCTTCTTTTCCTTCCTGCTGGAAGCGGCGCCCAACAGTCTTCATCTCAGAGTTCAGGCTGCCTGTCCCCGCTCCCCCGACCTCCGCCATCCGTGGCTGGTGAAACAGGGCCAGGCCAGGCGTCTGTAACCCTGGCTCTACTGCCCACTCGCTAGGTGTCTTGGGGGAAAGTGTCAAGCTTCTCTGCCTCTATTGTCCTATCTGTCAGATGGGGTAACAGTTACTGGCTTGCTCTCCTTCATGGGGTTATTAGCCTTGGTGAGAGCACTCTGGAAAAGTCCGGGAAAAATGGTGCAGCTGCATAAAAATTGGGTACGTGCCTGACTGCCCGCAGGAGGCAAAGCCGGGTACTCCTCTTCTCCCACCTTTGCTTTTCCCTGGCTCGCCGTTTGCACCTTCAAAGGGCAAGCAATACTTCTCCATTTACCACTCAAAGACGTTTAAACTGTAGACGTGAACAGGATATAACACGCTTATGTATTGATCATGATCTTCATTCAGTCATTCACCCAACAAATATTTATTGCTTTTCCACTGCACGTTCCAGACCCATGCTAGTGACAGAACAATACAGACACGCAGTCTTTTCCCTCGTGGCACACCGTCTCTAGTGAGAGTCAGACAATGAGATCATCATTACCACGCAGGTCATCAAAGGGGGTCACAAGAACGCCAAAGAACCGAAGGCGGGACCGGGGAGCAATGCGTGAGTCAAAGAGAGCAGAGGAGAGGCCAGAAGTGTGAAGTGCGGGAGCTCTGCGGGGGGGGGGGCATGCTGGGGCCGTGAGAGCAGGGAGCCCGCACCCAGTCTGATGCGTCATCCAGGAAAACACCTGCTGGAGGAAGCGTGGACTCATGAAACCCACGTCTACTTGGCCTTGCTAATCTTCCCCTTCAAATCTCTTTTCAAGGTGAGTTGGTGGAGGCTCAAAAAATTCACTTTCCTGCTGCTCCGAGGGTAATAACAGTAGTTGTCCAGAAGCTCTGACGGGAAGAAGAACAGAAGAGTCTCAAGGACTCTCTCACGGGGGTGTCAACCTTGAAGAAGAGACCACTGATGAAATCACCTTTCTCGATGACCTCTCCCCAGCCTTGTCCCAACCTGGGACTCTGAAGCCAGCTGGATCTTTCCAGATAGCCATTTATTTCATGGCACCTTCTAACAGACCCGTGCTGGGAGAACAGGCAGAGCTTGGACCTCCTGGCGGCAACAAGCCCCCCGTGCGGGGTGGACAGCACCTGGGACTGTGAGTGTCCCTGGAAAAGGCAGCTCCAGGCGGCGTGCAGAGTCCCTCGGGCCCCGGCCTCTCTGCTGCTGCTCGAGCTGGAGCGGAAAGCCAAGCGCTATTTGTGTCAAGAGTAAAAGTTCTGATGAAAGCAGGAGTTTTGTCCACAGTCCACGTGGCACCTCTCAGATCTCAGGTGCCTCGGCTGGATGTCTGGTTGAGCTGGCAGGGGTTTTAGGGTGGGGGCAGTTGACGCTGCCTTTCTCTGGCGGCCGACCCACACAAAGGCGCGCATTGTTAGTCCCGGCCACCCATTCTGCAATCGGTGCCTCTCTGCATTGCGATGCTGTGGGCCAAGACACTGGATAAAAATTGACTAAGAACTTAATGAGCTCCTTGGTGATTGGCGTTGTCCGTCTTCCGAGCAGCTGTGCTCCCTGCAGCTGCGGCGATTCATCTGTGCGGAGCATGACGCCTCAGGAGCTTTAACAATGTGTTTTGCACGCATGCAGCCCTGGCTGGCAGGTATAAACCCCTCCTGCTTGAATAGAAACAAAACCTGTAATGCAGCTATTAATTGATACGTTTTCATTTTAACCTCCTGTGCTCTGCTGGGAAAAAAACAACAAAAAAACCACTCTTCCCTGAGGGAATGTGGAGTTTAGTTTTGACTAAGTCAAGTGGCAGTAAACTGTCCTTCTTGCAGGTGCTTCCAGGGCAGAACCTGTCACACAGTTAGGGGCCCAGTGGATGCTGAGTCCCTCTTTTCCCTACGCGATTGGAGAGGGACCCCCACCTCTGGACCGGGCCCTGGAGAGGAGCGGGTTGCGTAGAACCAACAGAACTGGAGAAATGGAGCGTTACACTATCTTGGGTTGGAAGACCCTGCCGACCTCGTGATTCTCACTCCACGCAAGTTCCACCTGCGGAGACCAGGTGGCGTTGCCCTTCATTTTGCAGGTGTGAGAACCACCGCTTTCTTCTCATGGGAGTCGGGAAGGACACTGCGGCTCCGTTTCCGAGGCTGCCTGGGGCCTGCCGGGCTCCGCGAGCGGCGTGCAGGCCGGCCCAGGAGCCATTTCTGAGCCTTCCGCAGGCCTCCCAATCACCTGCGGTCTGTGTCAAGTGGTGGATCTCAGGGGGCGGTCCCACAGCTCTGCTCTAGAATGTCTGGGGCAGGGTGCCATGCATTGAGGAATACTGAGCCCAAACTGGCAGCGCCAGGGACTGTCGTACGACAAGGAAAAAGAATCCCCCCTGCAGCTGGGAACACAGAGGTGGCCACAAGCAGCAATGAAAGCTGGGCTCCTTGTCACTGCGGGCGGCAGGTCTGGGTGCCAAGCATGCTAAGTGACACTCATTTCCTCCATACCTACTAGGTGCCAGGCCCCATGCCCACTCCCCTACGCTGGGAATAGGAAGACGAGTAAGAAAGAGCTCTGGCCTCACGAAATTTGTAAGCCCGTGTGTATGGGCAAACAGAAATACAAACCAACTACTTTATATGGTGTAATGCACAGCACGGAAACCAATTTCAAAAGTCATGGAATAAAAGTATTTGCTGCCGTTCATGGAGCATGTACTATGGACTGGGCTTTGCCTTACCCCAGTTAAGTAAGTTCATCACAACAGCCCTATGAAGCTGGTGGGGAAAGAGGTTGGGGCTGTTACAGGAGTTTGCACAAGGCTGCGCGGTTAACAAACAGCACAGGCAGGTTGTAGTTGCCGAAGGCCATGTTCCTAAGAGCTGTCGTGTGAAGTCGTCCGGGAGAGAAGGGGCCTGTTGTTTGCTGAACATGTGCTACCTGTGGGGTTCACTTAACTGACTATTCATGACATTTCCCAAGGCGGCCAGAGCTGACCGTGAGCAGAAACTCCGCACGCGCAAATGGGCCAGGCGTGCTTGTCTGGCTGTCCCCACCACATCTCTTGGTCAGCGCTTGAATGGGTGGAGATGCCGGGACGTTGGTTCCCTTAGTCTTCCTGGCGTCTGGACAGGGCCTTGTCACCTCCAGCTCAGTTTACCCCCATGCGCTTTCAACCTAGGGCCCAGGCTGCCTTGGCTTCCGTTCCCTTGCCTCTCACAAGCCATCAGTGCCGTGCAGAAGGCAGCTGTTTCAGCCCAAGGGGACCGGGGACGGCATTCGCCCTGTCTATTCTCTGCTCACTTTTGCATGTGAGCTGGGTCCTCCCCTCTGCCGGTTGGTGCTTTGGATCAAATCGGTCGGGTTGGCAGGCTGGGGCCGGGGGAGAGCGCCCATCTGCTGGAGCGGGAGTCAGAACTCTTCAGCGGCTCCTCGTCCTCCCGGACTCTGTTTGTCTGCCTCCCCTCGGACTCACTTTGCACACATTTGTCCATGGAGCTTCAGTTGAAGGCACCCTCCTCTACTTTCCCCCCTAAAAACGGCCATGTCTTGTGTCCGAAGAATTGCAGCTGTTGCAGCATCAGCCATGTGTCATGGGTGGTCCCCAGCACTTGGACTGGATGACGGGCCACGGCGACAAGTTCGTGATCAACGTACAGCTTCCATTCGCTTTTTAATAATTCACTAGTTGGGGCCAATTGGATCTAAGAGGAAAAAAAAGCCACTTCTTTTTCTTTTACTTGGTTCATTGAAAACAGGAAACAAATGTATGAATACTCTTCCTGCTAATCAACAGAGAAACCTTTCTCATCCGCACGGCGAACGAGCAGCCCCGGCCACTAGACTCGCTCTTGCAGGCGTGGGCGGTCGCAAGCTGGACCCTGGGGGATTGAACAGGCAGGGACGGTGGGCGGGACAACTTTGCCTGCCTGCTGAACTGAAGAGCGACGTCTGGCCGGCACTAAACAGCGAGGCAGACAAAGAGAGCTGGAGTGGCGGAGGGTGGCAGCCAGGGCAGGGCCTGGCAGCTTCACTCCGGGGGTGTCACAAATAAGGCGACAGGCAAGTGCTGGCGACCAGAGGATGTGCCTCGGTGGTGGTCAGACTGGAACGATAGTCTCGGGCCTCCTGGCGAGCGCGGGCGAGCGTGGAGTGGGGGTGCAGGCTGTGGGCGATGGGGTTCATTTCAACACCTTGTGCTGGATGAAAGACACACACGCTATTGTTGCCTGGACTCGTCAGGCCTCGCTGATCCAGTCCCACGCTGAGTCACAGGGCACTAGTTTCTGATTGGGGATACACATTTCAGTGCTAACCAGTGAGTCACAAATATCAAGAAGGGGCTGATATAGTTGCAAGTCATGCCGTGATGTCACTGGGGTTGAAAGACAGTCTTTTCCTGGCTGTCGAGGTGGCTGTTTGCCAGAGAGGGGCCCTTGGGTACACTCCTGTCCAAACAGGCTGGCCAGTGTGCCCGGCAGCATCTGTCCATCTGCCGCTTCGCAGGGCAGCAGCGAGGGAGGAGGAGTGGGACCACATGCAGGTGTGTCAGAACATCCGGGAACAAGCAGCCCCCTGTGCGAAGGAGCTGCCATGCCATCTTCGGCTGCCATCCCCTGTCCGAAATAAGTGGCCTTTTCTGCGGCTTCTGACGGGTTCCAAGAAGCATGATAGCCTTTCCGCCCAGGCTTGTCTAACCGTCCTCACCCCTCCCCAGCCTCTTTGTGGAACTTGTGCTCACACTGGGCTTTGAGCTCCTTGGGATCCTCGCTCTTGTTTCCATGTTTACATGCTGGACTGGCTTTCTGCAAAACCGTGGCGAGGGCACCAGTTCCCTGGGCTGAGGCCCTGAACGGGTTGTCTCGGGTGACCCAAGAGCGCCAGTCCTTCTCTGCTGATGCCACTTGCAGCCCTTGGACTTCTTCATCTCTTCGTTCTCTCACTGAGCTTGTACTGAGTGCCTGCTATACGCCATGTGCTGTGGCATGAGGGGAGGAGACCGAGAGGAGAGTCTACGAACTCTGCATCCCGCAGTCCCTTCAAGGGTGGTGGGGCAGGAGGGCACATAACCCAGTCAGTTCCTGCAACAGACGCAGGTGACGAATGCTAACTGGGGTTGGAGGCGGGACACCTGCCCCAGGAAGCACCTAGATAAGCAGACCGTCTCGTTTGGTGCCAGCTCTCATGGTCACACTGAGCTAAATCTCCCTTTCTGTACGTTTGAGTCATTTATCCAGATTCCTCCAGAGGCAGGAATCTGGATAAACTATAACCCCCTTCCACAGTAAGGAAGCTTTGGGCATGCGAGCAGGGCTGGCTTCTCTCCTCCAAGGCTAGCAGCCTCATGCCGTTGGGTCTGGGCTTGTCTCTGTTTTAATTGCTCCCTTCTGGATGTCGTTTAGTTTCTCAGTGTCTTTACTGAAGTGGCGGAGCCAGAACCCAAGTCAATATTCTGGGTTTAGTGGAGAGAAAAGTCATGGAGATAAATCAGTGAGGAATGATGAAAACAACAAAATGAAAAGGAGCCCAGGACGGTGCGTGTGCGCCGAACGCACGGGGAGAGGGAGGGAATGAGTGTTTATTTTTATTTTACATAGTGCAAAGTCTGTACTAAGAGTTTCTAGTACAGCGTAATTGATTTGGGCTGTCTTAGATTTTATTTTTTATTTTTTTCCCTTTTTATTGAATTCATTGGGGTGATACTGGTTAACAAAATTCTACAGGTTTCCAGTATATGATTCAACAACACATCATCTGTACGCTGTACCGTGTGTTCACCACCGAAAGTCAAGCCTTCATCCACCACCATCCATCCCCCCAGGTTCTCCTCTTCCTCCTCCCCTGTCCCCCACCCCAGCAATCGCCTCATTGTTGTCTGTGTCTATGAGTTTTCTCTCTCTCTTTTTTCTTTCTAGCTCAATCCTCCACCCTCCCAGCCCCAGAAGCTCCGACAGCTGTCAGCGCATCTAATTGTCTGTCACTGGTTTGTGTGTTAGTTTGTTTTGTTCATGAGACTCCACATGATGAGTGAAATCATGTGGCACTTGTCTTTCTCTGACTGGCTTACTTAGAGAACCATCCACGCTGTTGCGAAGGGTAAAATGTCCTTCTTTTTTATGGCCTGGTAGTATTCCTTGTGTAAATGTACCACAGCTTTTTAATCCACTCATCTACTGATGGGTACTTGGGCTGCTTCCAAATTTTGGCTGTTGTAAACAATGCTGCAATGAGCATCGGGCTGCATGGATTCTTTTAAATTAGTGTTTTTGGGTTTCTTCAGATAAATTCTCAGAATTGGAGTCACTGGGTCATAAGGTAGTTTCATTTCTAACTTTTTGAGGTAACTCAGTACTGCTTTTCACAGTGGCTGCCCCAGTCTGCATTCCACCCACAGTGCACAAGGTTCCCCTTTCTCCACGTCCCTGCCAGCACTTGTTTGATGATTTATTGATGACAGCCATTCTGACAGGTAGGAGGTGATGTCTCATTGTGCTTTGAACTTGTACCTCTCTGATGATTAGTGATGTTGAGCATATTTTTATATGCCTGTTGGGCATCTGTGTGTTCTTTTTTGGGGAAGTGTCTATTCAGGTTCTTTGCCCATTTTCTAATTGAATTGTTGGGGTTTTTTTGTGTGTGGGTATGAATGTGTTGAGTTTTATAAGTTTTTTATTGATTTTGGATATTAACCCCTCATCAGATGGGTCAATGAATATGTTCTCCAATTCTGTGGGCTGTCTTTTCATTTCGTTGGTTTCCTTTGCTGTGCAAAACTTTTTAGTTTGTTGTAGTCCCATTTGTTTATTTTTCTTTTGTTTTCTTTATTTAAAGATGTATCCAAAAAAGTGCATGGCTGTGATGTCTGATATTTTACTGCCTATGTTTTCTTCTAGGATTTTTATGGTTTCAAGTCTAACACTTACACTTCTAATTCATTTTGAGTTAATTCTTTTGTATGGTGTAAAAGGGTGGTCTAGTTTCATTTTCTTTTGCATATCTGTCTAATATTCTCAACATCACTTATGGAATAAACTGTCTTTACCCCTTAATATATTTTTGCCTCCTTTGTCAAATATTAATTGACTACAAAGCTGTGGGTTTATTTCTCGGCTCTCTATTCTGTTCTGTTGAGGTATGTGTCCATTTTGATGCCAGTACCAGGCTACTTTGATTACTATGGCCTTGCAGTGTATCTTGATATCAGGTATCATAATTCCTCCAAACTTGTTCTTCTTTCCAGGATTGCTGTGGCTATCCAAGATCTTTCACGGTTCCATATAAATTTTTGGAATATTTGTTCTAGTTCTGTGAAATATGCCATTGGTATCTTGATAGGAATTATATTGAATGTATAGATTGCTTTGGGTAGTATGGACATTTTAGTGATGTTAATTCTTTCTATCCATGAACACAGTATATGCTTCCACTTGTTTGTTTCTTCTTCAGTTTTTTTCTTCAGTGTCTTATAATTTTCCAAGTACAGGTCTTTTATACCCTTGGTTAAATTTATTCCTAGGTATTTTATTCTTTTTGAAGCAATTGTAAATGGGATTGTTTTCTTAGTTTCCCTTTGTGGTAGCTTATTATTGGTGCATAAAAATGGAATGGATTTGCCCTGGCTGGGTGGCTCAGTTGGCCAGAGCATTGTCCCATACACTGAAAAATTGCGGGTTCGATCCCTGGTCAGGGCACCCAGGCTGCAGGTACAATCCCAGGTCAGGGTGAGTGGCAGGAGGCAACCGGTCGATGTTTCTCTCTCACACTGATGTGTGTGTGTCTCTTTCTCCTTTCCTCCCTCTCTAAAAGCAATTTAAAAATGTCCTCAGGTGAGGGTAAAAAAAGATATTTGATGGATAAAGTATAAGATTTTGAATCTTGGAAATATGGTAATAGGAAAAGTTTTGGAGTTTGTTTCCTTACAGTAGGGATTAGGATGGTTTGAGCCAAAGTCACACGCAGACCCTCGACACCACGCCCTCTCAGCTCTTTACTGGATGTGCCGAATTGTAGGTGAGATCCCTGTATCTGCTTCAGGCACTGTAGCACATTCTAGACCCTCTTTTGACCTTATTTGTAAACAGACTTTATCTCTTAGAACAGTCTGAGGTTCACAGCCAAACTGAGCAGCAGATAGAGAGTTTACCCAAACGTTCCCTCCCCGCAGCACGGAAGCCTCCCCACCATCCATACCCCCCACCACAGCAGTTAACTTGCCACAGTCAACCCTAACCTGTTACTTCATCATCACCGAAGTCCATCTTTCACACGAGTCCCACCGGTCAGGGCTGGTCTGATAGGTTCTTTAACCTACAAATAGACCCCGCCAACAACCTTGGGGCACATCGATTCCCTGCTGCAATCGCCCCACTGCCCCTTGGATCCCTCACTGTGGGTTGGCAGGCGTGTGCCCCTGTGGTTAAAAACATCTTTATTTTTCCTGGTCTGTCTCCTTCCAGGTCTCCTGCTCAGCAGTTTGTCCGTTACAGTCAGTGTCTAACGTGGCTGTGGTCCCGTTTAGACAATCATGTGCGGGGCTCACACCAGACAGAGGCGGCAAGCGCATTAAGGGCTCAGCTTGCTGGGGGCGCCATTGGGGGAATGGTGGTGAGCCTTAGGTGGTCCACGGAGACCGAACCTATTTGGGCTCTTTCCTCCTCCTGTCTCATTCCCTCCTGCTCCGTCCCTTATAAACGCCACCTCTGGATGTTGTTTGGAGCAAACGGGCAGCCTGGCTGCGTTTCCGGTCTTGTGCACGCCTTGGGAACACAGAACCACCAGTTGGTGAAGACGCCGTGATCACCGTTCGAAGGAGGAAGGGCTCAGAGCACTGTAGTAATGGCCACGGGAGGTTTTAACCCCTTTCTAAGAATTGTATACGTTACAGTGCACTTTAAATTTCTCTGGATATTGCAGTTGTTCCAATGATACTCACTTGGTTTTGAAAGAAAGTTACTAGAGGTTTACATGTACTCAATATATATATTTAGTATGCCCTAAATACAGCATCTAATGCCCCCCCATGGATTTCTTTTCAACATTGGTAAAGGTCTGTACATCCAAGCAAGCCCTTCTGTTACTTTTTCTCTATCCATCTGTATTTTTCTTTCCCATCTGTCATATGGAACTAAGGATTTCTTTCTAGTCATCTTTCAACTCAATTACTAGACACACCACAGAGCGCTGGGCACTGGGCAGATAATAATACTTCTATTAATAATCATTAGTCCAGTTATCTCTCACAGGAGCCCACACAGGTGTCCACAGACACATGCATGGTTTTATGGGGGCTCATACATGGTACATGCATGGCCCATGCATGCTCTCTCCCCCCACAGAAAGGGGCGGGGCTCATCTCATAGCCTTAACCCCCAAAGAATTCCCTTGTTCCGAAGGGGAACAGTTATGAGGAGGAAGGGAGCACATCGCATTCCGTGAGGTGCTGCTCACCCACGGAGCTGTGCCCTGTGTGTGTGTGTGTGTCCTTCCTGCCTTAGCTGTGTCGGGCCCCCGCCCCCTAGGCAGTGGCATGAAGAGGCAGGGGCAGCTTGTCGTGCACGGCACTGAGCGCTGCAGGCGAATTCACAACTACTTCTTTGCCTGCACTTGCTTTAGACCTTTGGGACCAAATCCTATGTATTCACTTCTCTGCTAAGTTGTCTTCTTACCAATAGCACTAACATACCACCCCATTTCTCAGATGGTTTTCAGATGTTAGAGGCTTGGAAAAATTTGTCCATGCATAGATTCAGCCGACAACATTCATTAACTACCATGAAATAGGGACACTTTACCAGGTAATGAAGATACTGAGTTGAGGAAGACACTGTTTCTATGGTCAAGAAGCCCATCGGTGACTTATTTTTAATCTATGTTGCCATGAATTTGACGCACTCAACCGACATGTGCCCAATGTCTCATTGGATGGTCCATCCTGGATGGGTGGCTGCTGCAGGCTGGAGTCAGGTAGGACACCTGGGCTCACAGCTACCTTCTGAGAATCAGAGGATCCTGGACACACGTATGGGGCTGGCAGGTGCAGACTGAGCCAGGGGTGTCCTCAGCCTTCCTCTCTCCTGACCCGGAAGTACTATACTGACCGCTGTGAGGACCTGTGGCCACGTAAGAAATCTTACAGGCACTTGGGTCTTGGAGAAGCTGTTGCCCTGTGACATCGCTGGTCAGATGTAGGCCCATCTTGAAACACAATCTTACATGTTAGGCTTGAATATTTTCAAAATTTTAAGCATAAACCTTTGTTTTCTATTGCGTTTGTACAGTGCCTACTCCAACACTACCAGTTGTTAATTTGGATAACTCTACTAATCTAAATAATTCCTTCCTTCGTTATATCCAACACTGTGTCAGCGATACAAATGCTATGCAGATAAATCATACGCATGAAAATTTAAATGTTTACATTCATGGAAATAACTTTTTGTAAGTCGAACAAAATTACGGCAGGACATCACCCACGAGAGGAGGAGCCTGTGTGAGCGCCAGCAGGCCGGTTTCCCCACATCTGAGCAGCTGCAAGAGTTCGGCAGAAACCACGGTGAGGAGGAAGAAAGGAGGGGAGTGGCCGAGGGAAGATGCTGGGAGGAGACGTCTGGGATGGTTTTGAGTGTTCAAGTTCAGTGCCGTAGGTTGTGCTGAGGCTGGCTTTCGGGGCCCTCTGGCCCCCGAGAAAGCTGGGCGATGTTTGGGCACGGATACTCAACACAACAGTTAGGAAGGAGGGTTCGGGCAGGTGCACCATCCAAGGACATACCATTTACCTCCTCTTTATTAAGCTTCACTACGTAGACAGAGCAGTGAGACCTAGCTTTTGTTTAGCGTGTGCTCCAAAAGCTCAGACAATGAGCAGCCATTTTTCATCACTTTTGCTTTCAAGATGATCCCCACCGGCCGCCTCTCCTGCTCGCACGCACCCGTGCGTTCTTGGGCAGGTGCCTGTCCCCCTTCACATCCTGTGGACACAGAACACTTCAGCCGTGGAAATCCATCACGACTTCCTCCTCCGTGTGAGGCTTCCTTGGCTCTGAAATCTTCCTGGGTTTGCTGACATCACCCTTGTGCCGAGGAGGGTTGGCCTGACTGCCGAAAACGTACATGCCACCGAGCGAATTCTATTAAGAAAAGGGACAAGGAAAACTAACTCCACTAGCCACGCCTCTCCTGGCCCTTGCGCAGCGCTCAGAGCGCGGGGCTCTGCTCTGCGCTGCGCTGGGGGAAGGAAGGGAAGAGGCGTCATTTCCTACGAACGGCTTAGAAAGGGCCAGGAGGAAGTGGAAAGCAGGACTGTCCCTCCAAAGAGGGCGACTCTGAAGCAGCTGATCTGGGGAAGAGGGGAATGCAGGGCCCTAACGACGAGGAATGTCAAAACCAAACCGAACGTTCTCCTCACCACCTGGCCATTCCAAGGCTTCCTGGGACCCACGGGTTCTGTTCAGCCTCTCTCTGAGCGACCCGGCCCAGGGCCGAGTGCTCCTCCGTCTGGAAAACTTGCCTCATGTCTGACCCAGATCCTGCACCCTGCAGCCCCAGTTCATGCTCTGGTACAGATGGAAAAGAACCCGTCACCTTTTCCTCCCTCGGAATCCTTCAGATGCTTGTCGATTACCAAACAAATGGGATTTCCCCTTGGTCGTTCGGAACCTCCCTCCGAATCAGGAGGCTCTGGAGCCTCCTTGGCAAATCTTTACGTTGAGGGGCATGAGCTCTACTCACCAAGCAAACGAGGATGCAGAAACCAGCACCCTTGTTCTGCTCTGTCAAGGAAACCCTTTGCCCTGGACTTTCAATTTCCAAACAGAATGCAGCGCGCTGTTGAAAGAGTATTTTGTTTCCCTTTTCTGGGACCTATTGTTCGCTGCATCAAAGACATCGAGTGGCTCGCGCAGCTGCAGTGGCCAAAGCGCTGGACTTCCCTTGCAGGTCCGCACGAGCGCTCAGAACCAGGAGTAAAGCGGCAGGGGAGGTGTGTGGGGTCTGTGTTGGTGGATGGGGCGGGGGGGGGGGCTGGGGATGACAACACCCTTGTTCCCGCGTGAAGCATGCGCTGCCTCTTTCTTTGGGGCTCCGGAGGCTGTCCCCACAGGGACACTCACACACTGAGGAACTGCATAATTGTTGGCGAGGTCTGGGCACAGTCAGCCAGATTGGGCGGGGACAGCATTCCATTGTAATAACACAATGCCTTAATAGGACACAACATTCCTTTCATATTAATTCTTATATAATCGGAACCCTAAAGCTTGACTTGTGCACTGAAGAGGGAGGCAGAAGGCGGCCCTCGGCTGTGTTTTCCCACCCAAAGTCATCATATTCGTCTTGGGGGCACTCTGCGTGGGGCTCCGCAGCCAGGCTCTGCCTTTAGAAAGGGGGGCTCCCCCTTGGGGTGGAGGTGCTGTGTGGCACTCTGTCCCACCAGCTAGCCTAGCTCCAAACCTTCTCCCAGAGGTTTCCCCACGCAGCCCCGATCCTGGCAGCCGACGCGGCTCTTGGGAAACCGGTCCTGCTGGAGGGCCGGCTCATTGTGCCTGCCCCATGACCAGAGGGCTTTGGAGGGCGAAACCGAAGCGTGCCCAGGCTTCTTCGGAGGAGGCAGCTTGCAGGGCCTGCGTCGCTGCTCGTGTCCGCGTGGACCTCAGAGCGGAGCGTTCCCCTCCAGCCTGAGACCCGCAACCCGCTCCGGGGCGTTGACATGATGCTCACCCAGGGCTGGCAAAAACAGGGTGCCCCCCTCCCTGGGTCACTCTCCCTGGGCCGCCCAGAGCCCGGTGTCTACCTCGTCAGTGTTGTTGACAGGCTGACTCACAGACCGGGCACAGGCGCTGGAACCCAGAGACCTGGATGCTGTTTCCAGCTTGGCTCCGGTCCCGGACTTTGGTTTCCTCCCATGGAGCCTGGGCAGGGAAGTCACAGGGGCAGGCACTCCGCTAGGCCGCCTAGTTGGGGTGGCCACAGAGGAGACACGGGACGTTTTTCTTCATGAAAGTGTAGAAAACGAGTTTAACTGTCCTTGCGCCCTGGTCCCTCTCAAGGGCACCCTCTGACTTTGGCAACGGCAGGGAAGGAAATATACCCGAGGAACCTCTCCGAGCTCTGTAGCGTTTCAGTGCATCTTTGAGAGCACCTTAAATTCTTCCCCTTCACTCGCTGGAGCCCTCATCTGTGGAGTGCACGTTCATTTAGAATATCTAATGAAAGCCTTTCATGAAAATCTTCACAAACTTTAAGTGCAAAGAAGCTGCATTCTCCAAGCTTTGCAGCTCCACCCCAAATCAGTTCCTTTTTAAATTCCTCTTCAAGCACCCTGCAAGGTAGGGGCTGCTGGGACAGTGATTTCAGCCTCTTTTGATAACTTCTTGTGGGGAATGATGACGTGTTTTCTTGTTTTCTGTTCAGCTTATACTCGGTCTTTGGATGAAAGGAACTCCATATGTAGATGCGATTATTATTCTCTGCGTTTCCTATGTGTAGTTGGGCACCAGGAGCTCCTGGGCTGTTTGCACAGGATTCAAGCCTAAAACTGAACAGTGACCATCAACAAGGAAAAGGAATAAAATCCATGGAAAAATTAACATTGCTAAGGAGGACCCCGGCCCCTAGGGGTTACACTCCTAATGAAGCGGTTCTCCCTCTGACGAGGAAGGAATGGTCCTGGCATGTTGCACAGCGCGGACACCCTGCGGCTGAGCCTGCGCAGCCCCTCCCACGGCTGAACTTCCTCCCAGATTAGGAAGCTGGCCGTGGCCAGCAGAGGACATTCCACTGAAATCAGGCCATCGGGGCTGAGGACAAAGGCAGCTGATTCAAGTGCGCCAAAAGTGGAGTTTCTATCATCAAATATATTAAATTCACCATCGCTGCTGATTATTTTAATGGGAAGAAAGGGCGGCTGTGCCCTCATTTTCCAAGCGTTTTGCGCGGTGCCGTGCGCAGAGAAGCAGGGGAGGGGAGGGAAAACAGGACGCCCAGGCAAGAGGGGCAGCGCTGGCTAGGAAAGCGATGGGGAAGCTCGTGTCTTTTGTCTTAAAAGTGAACTGACGTTGCGTGCTGTTCAGACCCACACTGAGTGTTTTCAGTGCCGTCACTGGTGGAGAAAAACCCACGCGAAGCAGTTTGCGGAGCCCATTGACAGCAAGCCGCCTGGGGAGCTTGGGCAGTGACCGCCAGGGGTCGGCAGTTGAGTGCCACTGGTTCCGCGGGGGTCTGCCCAGGGGAGCACCTTTTCCCGTACGCATTGTGTTTCATGCACAAGGATCTAAATTTCAAGATATTTGTGGGCACTGATCTCCACTCCTGGCTGAGAGCTGAATTCACAAAAGACCTTTTGCACCGTGTGAGCAATGGGGATTCAAAATTCTAGTAACGAAACCGAGGGCACCAACCTCTTTTTTTTTCCCCCGGAAACAGTTCAACAGAAAGTCCCATCATGACGCTTCCTGCCCGGAGTGCCGCACGCTGTGCAGGGTTTGAGGACCGGCCTCCAGCTTCAAAGGAGAGCTGGCGGGGGGTGACGTCACTTCCTCTGTCTGCTGACTTGGTAACAGGGTGGACCTGAAGGAGGTAGGAACCCGACATTCCACCGGGGTCACCAGTTGATCGCGCTCCGCTCCGCGGTGCGTAGGTCGCGACCCTGGCGTCGCCCTTCGAGTTTCGCACGCACCAACGCCCTTCGAAGAGGACGCCAAAGGCCTAGGAATTGCCATGTGGGGCTCACAGACTCCCACAGGCGGACAGTGCGCCACCCAGAGAGAGGGTTTTGGAAGCTGGTGCCTGTTACAGCCTGAGGCCGGCCTGTCGCTGGGCTGGAACGCTAAAGGCAGCTGCTGTGTCAAAGGGGCAGAGAATAAAGGCTGCAGTGTGGAGTGAAGGCACAATTCGGAGCACAGAAGATGCTATCAAAAGGGCTCTGCTCCTCGGGCAGCTTCTTTTGGAAGGCCCCTTCTCGGAGACAAATGATTCGACTCCTCTTAGAAATAAGAAGGTGGGGGTTCCTTTCAGAAAAACGTCATCAGCCTCTTTTTAAATGTCCCCATTTGAAGGGAATCAGCGCTATGTACTCATGGGCATTGTATCAAGCCACACAGCGCAGGCTAAATGAAGCTTTCATCCCTTTGGGAGGAAACCTCATAAGTCCATCTAATAGCTCGGGTCTCCTGTCACAGGCGGTGGGCATCCAGCCCCTTTATGGAGGTTCCGTCCTTTACCAGGGGACAGCTGCATGAGGCGGGCTCAGGGAGCGGAGAAATCTTCAGTGCATTTCTCCCTGCTCCTACCCTCTCTCACACACAATGCCCCTTTGTCCCTGCGGGCTGGTCCCTCAGGGCGTGGCCTGAGCTGGAGTGGGGGCCTGGCCTGGGGCCGCTCCCTTCCCAGCATCATCATCTGGGTGGGGGATGCTGTGCAGGGTGAGCTCCTGAGTCAGCTGGGAGTCACATGCACAGCAGGCGGGCTCCGGGGAGGTGACTGCTGTTCGGAGCCTGGGTCTGGGTTGCAGTGAGTGTGGCTGTCCCATCCCGCTAGTGGTGGGCCCTAGAGGCAGGAGAAGGGGGCAGAGGTGCTTGTGAAAGAGCGGGGACCACAGAGAGAGCTCAGGGCCAGGAGTGGAGCAACTGCGGTCCAGCCCAGTTCACTGAGCGAGCCTGAGGCAAGTCACCTAAGGCACCTGTCCTTGCTGTCGCCTGTTCTCTGCAAAATCAGAGGCCGGAGGAGATGAGGTCCCAGGTGACGTTCAGGCGCAGCAGGATGCCCTTCTCAGTGATAACAGGCCAGGGGATGGGGCTCCGTTCGAATCCTGACTTCACCACTGGGCAGTTTTGTTCAAGTGATAACCTTTCTGCCTCCCTTTTGGAAACACATTGGGTTAAATTACATCTTCCATATGAAGGTACGAATTTAATGACCCAAATTTCAGGAAGGAGGATGGCATGATTGCTGGCCCACCGTGTGTCCTGCTAAACGTCTGTTTTCCTTATAACCTACGCAATATTAACTGTCGAAAGAAAAGAGAACTTAATAAACATATGGATTAGTCTAAGAGGTTTGAAACTTAGAAACAAATTATATAATATGTCCATGTGTTAGGTTAGCAGTTTCTAGACACTTCAATTTCATATGCAATGAAAAAATGATAGAGTTGGTTTCAAGGTAGAATTGTCAACTTTTAAAATTTTGGCCATTTGTAAAAGGATAATCTTTAACTACTATGGAGACAGGATAGTAAGAAGCTAGAAAAATTCCTTGGCAAATGGAATAGGGAAACCGAGACAGATTGATGGACAACGTGGCCAAGTGACTGACAGCCAGGTGCAGATGGTGATCAGGGCGGAAGGCCCCCAGCACCTGGCAGGGAGGGGGCAAAACTGGGAAACAAGGACCTCACCCCCAGGGCAACCTCTCCTCCCCTGGCCTTTCCTCCCTGGAAACAGCATCTAGGCCTCAGTTGTATTTCAGCTCCTGGCCCAGAGAAGCAGCAAAACCAGGTGGGTGATGCCAGGACCAGCTGCAATGACTAAAGACCCCTGCCCTGTCACTGACCAATCAGTGGAGACCAGGACCCGGAAAGGGCGCACCTGGGGAACTGATGAATGTTCTGCTGAATCCCTCCCCTGAGACCCCCCCTAAGATTCCCATTGGGGAGCAGCCTGCTCCTTTCCCTTCCCCTTTCCCCACTTCTTCCCCCACAGGCACGTGTCTCCTGAACTATAAGGCACTGGGCAGCTGGCAGCTTGTCCCAGGCTGACCCCCTGAACCTGTCCCCAAGGCCCCCTACCTCTGACTTCCCAGCGAGCTGAGGCAGCCCAGCCGGGGCTCTCCTGTTGCCTCTTCTGTGCGAAGCCCTTCCCTGTTTCACTGTCCCCAGCTTTAATGAACAGATCCTCACAGTCACCTGGACTCGTCTTGTGACATCTTTCCTACACGACGTCAAGAGCCCACGAACTACAGCTGGCCCTGGGGGACCCGCTCCGGGCCAGGCCCCTGTCTGGTGACACTATCACTTCAAAACATAAAGGCCTTATGAGATTAGGACACTTGTCCTCATTAAACTGACAAATATGTCACACATGTATTTTTATTACACATAAAATGCGTATGGATTTTATCTTTTCCCTGTGTTTATAATTTGTTGCGGATGAGTGACAGTTTCTCCCATTCTGCCACCAACACGGGGCTGGTCTTGGGAAACCAGGGTCCTAAGGAATAAATTGAACCTGTTTGCAAAGTCACCTCTGCTTGTTCCCTTACTTTCCCTTTCCCCTTTTCTCTCTAAGCCCCTGCCCCTGTGTGTATAAACACATTCAGTTATGTGGATTTAGCTTGCCCAACCTGCCCCCGAATTTCCAGAAGTTAGTAAACCATTTTCACGTGTCATAAGTTTCACTTGGGCATCCTTCCTTCCTGCTGCTTAGAATGGCCTTTCTTAGTGGCATGCCCACCTGCCTCCAGGAGAGACGCCCCCCCCCATGGCCTCCACAGCATTTGGGGGCTGCCCAAAGGCACCCCGCTCTGGGTGGACTGTGATGATGCAGAAAGCAGAAAGGCCCTCCTGCCTTCCCCGTCCAGCGGACCCATTGGGCCTGGGGCTTCACCTGGTCTCAGCCACAGCTCTCAGAGTGGGCTCAGCTCCCGGGAAAGACAGGCTTCTGACTCATGCCATTGGTCCCTTGCTCCCACCCCTCTTGGTAGAAGGCAGGAAACCTGCGGGCTCAGCCAGGATTTCTCCTTCAAAGTGGGCACACCTGGGCAGTTTTCATCAGCTGGGAATCTGGGCCATGGCCCACAGTGTGGGGTCCCCACAAGCACTGACGGAGCAGGAGCTGGGCAGGGACAGGGAGGGGGAGGCGGAACTGGACGGCTCTCTGCCTCCTCCCGGTTCTGGTGTTCACACTGAGGCCTTATGTGTTGTGAGTTATGGAAATACCAAACACACCCACAATTAACCACGAGCGCTAAAACGCTCTTGAATGCCAAGTGTAAGTGACTTTGCGATGCTTCCTTGCTGTGTGCTGCCCCACGTACTTGCATCACGAGCGCCAGCGTGGGGTACAGCTCCTGCTAGTCAGCTCTCACCACCAGCTGGACTTCTTTTTCCTCCTCAGGAAGAACCGACCCGTCTTGTAGTCATATTTAGTCTTCATGGAGGTCTTTCCAGGGTCCCAAAGGAACACCCAGAAAAGCTATGAGGCACAAGATCACATCCTTTTCTCAGGTCATAGACGTCAGCGCTACCCACTGAGATCTGAGTTAGAAACCTGCAGCTTCCAGGAGCTGGGGGTGGCTGAGCCCAAGGGTCCAGCTGGCTGGCCACAGGGACATCCAAGCCCAGTGCCATCTACCTGCTCCCCACCTGGGCCCCTGTCCTACAATATGCAAATCCCAGCAACAGCAGCTGGGTCTGCTCGCCCTCCTGCGCCCCCTCCCCCCAGGCCCCGCTGCTCAGGGAGTCTAGTTCCTGCACGATGTGGTAGAAGACACCAGCCAGGAAGTGGGGTGGGGTCTGCCTTGAAGCCGGGCTTTATCTTTGTGGTCGGGTGAGTCTCTTTTGAAGTGATTTAGACCATAGAGAACAACAGCGCTTGTTTTTCATTTGGAAAGCTCCAGCTCCACCAAGAAGCTTCTTAAGTGTTAGGAGGTGCACCGAGGTGGGTGTGCCCTGCCTTCATGTGGTCCCCAGTTCTCATGGTTCACTGATTTTTGATGTGGTGTCTTGTAGCCAATGACAGCCGTTCCCCTCCTCCCTGCCTCCAGCCCCAGCTCAAAGTTACAAACTGAGAGTTTTTGGTTTCTGTCTTCACCATTTCCTCTCTAACATCTCTGTGGGGCTGAGAATGTCATTTTCTCAGTCCCTCCCAGAAGCTTCAGATCTCCTACGTCCTTGGCTCTCATTAATGGGGTCAGTGGGATGCAGGGGAAGGGAGCAAGAGTAAGGGCCGTAGGGCCACCTGCCTTGACAGGCATTCCTGAGTGCAGGCCAGGTGTCAGGCGCTGTGCTAGAAACTGAGGATACAGATGATCCCAGCTGAGACCCGTCCCCAAGGGGGCTCCTGGGGACAGAGGTTCTGTCCTTTACCAGAGACAGCTGGGGGAGGCTGGCTCAGGGAGGGAGAGAAATGACCCGTGCATTCCTTTGAGGTCCCGCTCGAAGACTGCCGACATCCTTTTAACTGCCAAGTCCAAAGATCCTTTTCAGTTCTTACACTCCTCTACCTCCCCCCTGCTGTGAGCCTGTTGATCACCCTTCATTAGCTGTTGTTTTATTCAATAGATACGTATGACGTGGCTAATTAATACGGCACAGGAAGTGGGACAGCGTGGTAGTTAAACGCAGGTTCTGGGGTTGGGACTTCTGCATTCACCTCCGGCCCCGACTTGTCTTTGATGTATGACCCGGTAAGTCATGCAGCCCGTCGGGGGTTCAGTTCCTTGTCTATTAAGTGGGGCTAATGATATTACTCACCCCGTAAGATTTGGGGAAGGTTAGATATGACAATAGGTGGGATGTGTTTAGAACAATGCCCTGAGCACATTGTAGGTGCTCAATAACTATTGGCTTCTCTTGTTTGTTGTCGTTATTAAACACTGTGCCAGCCACTAGGAAGACAGACAGCTGTGAGCCCATCAGTCACGGTTTGTTCCCTCACAAAGTTTAAAGGCCGGTACGGGAGGCAGCCATTCAACAAGTGGATGTCTGTGTGTGTGTTAAAATAAGACCCGCGAGTACAGAGCTACACTTCTGCACCCTGCTTCGCATGAGTCTGTTCCCGATTCTCTCACCTTCCTCTCCCTCCGGCGTTCACTTGTCTTTCCCTCTTCTCCCACAAAGCAGGGACTCCCCAGGAATCTTTGCTCCTCCGCTGCCCGCTCCCACCCCAACTTCCCAAAGCAGCTGGCTGTGAGGGCTCAAGATGAAGCACAGCTTCGCCTCTTCCCCAGCAGGAGTCAACCTGGGGTGGGGGTGGGACAACACAAGGGCGTGCTTTCAGTGTGGGCTTCCTCGTCAGGGAGTGATGGCTTCAGACGGCCGCCCCCAGCCAGCAGAAATGCCACCTGATGTCACCTCTTTATGACCCACTTTGATAATCTCAAAAAGGGAGATGGTAATACTCTCTAGAGGGGGTTGGTCGACTCTATAGATACACTCTCAAGTCTATAGACATGATTTATATATACATACACCTATGTAAACACAGGTGTGGACACACATACCTAGACATACAGAGACGTCTATGAAAAATCCCAACTCAGCGCCCGGTCCACAAGTAGCACCCAGTCAGTGGCAGCTCCAGCTCACGCTGGCACTGTCCTGTTGAACTGAGCGTCACTGTGGGGTGTGGGTACTGGAGCACAGTTTCTGGAACACAGAAAAGTGGCCTCGGACAGTGCAATTCAGCCTCGTGTCGCCACTGCGCAAGGCCTATGGGAGACAAAGTGGACAGAGAGGGGCTCGTGCTCTCGAAGGAATTCAGGACGGACTTCTGCAGAGGCAACTCGAATGCAAGCCAGCGTGTGGGAGACGATCCCATGGAGGACACATGCCTAGGTGCTCAGCGAGGTCCCGGTTCTGCTCCGGCCGCAGAGAAGGTATCTTCAAGCTGAGCCACTTCCGCTTGGAGAAGGAGAAGAGTGTTTATGTGGGAGATGAGGCTGGGGGAAGGGCATACTGATCGTGTAGGAAACCGCCTGCCAGGTCTGAGCTCTTCCCACGGGGACTGGCCGCCGCAGGCACAGGGGACAACATCTGGAAGGCTGGCGGGAGGGCAGTGGAGGGTGTTCAGGCTGTTAAAGGGGCTTGCAGCTATCACCACCCTTCTGAGCTAAAAATGTGATGTCCTAGAATGACTTGAAGAATCAACCAGGAAGATCCTCCCTTGCAAGGACAGGGCACATTTAACAAAGGAAAGAGGGTTTGTAAAATAAGGACATACAGCGGAGCCGCATCTTGCCAGGGACGGCACCTTTTTGTTTCTGCTGGCAAAGGGCTCTGTCCTGAAGTTCCAGCGCCCTGGCCACCACCACCAGACTGAAATTGTCAGCAGCTTTCCATGTGTAATAGAAACTTTAACTTTTTTGTTACTTCAAGCGGGAACCTGGTGCCAAAGCCACAGACTTGGCGTTACCGAGCTTCGGTGTTGGAGCCTGGCTGTGTGAGGGAATAGGCTAAACCCCAGTCTCTCCTCCATCTGACCCATTTTTTATCCACAGCGGAACCTCCCGATGGCTTCTCATGACGTGGTGAGTAATTCCCAGGCTCCTGGGCCTGGTTTACAAACTGCGTCACCCCTTCGGCCACGTCGCCGGCCGCTGTCGTCCGCCACCCCTGCTCCCTGGCCATCTCTAGCCCCTGGTGGATGCCAGGCATCCACTCTGTGCTTTCTCCCTCCCTCTCCACCCTCTCGCCCTGGCTAACCTTCCTTCTCTGATCCAAAGCCGCGCTCCGAGGCCACCTGCTCCGACAAGGCTTCCTGATGTCCTGTCACAGACAGGGCCTCTCTTTTATTTTGGCATAGCAACCTGCGCCTGCTTGATAGCGACAAACTCTTCTGCCATATTATCATTGCTAATTGAAGGGACCATCTTCCCCACATGCGTGTGAGCTTCTGGGACCAACAGCTGCTTCTCTTATCCTAGATTCCAGTGCCTGGCACAGCACATACATAAGAAAGGGAGTTTGGAACCGAAGAAGAGCAGTGCTGGGAATCCAAAGCATGGCATTGTTGGCCTCAGGGCGACATTAAAACATTTTAGGGGCCTGGAGACAGCATCTCACCTCGAGTACCTGACACTAAAACAATGAAAGAATCCACCCTGGGAGCACTGAAAAAGTCGGGGTCCCCTTGAGGAACTTAACATTTCAGCTTTGACCTAGGTCAGTGCACAAGTGCAGTCCTACGCTTCCTGCTTCCACACTGACTGGGCTACCAGCTGAACCTATTTCCAGGCACGGCTTTCTACTCCCAAATCAAGTTCCTGGAGGATGGGACCTGGAAACTGGCATTTTAGCACTTTCTCCTGGTGGTTCTGACCCACCCTCAAGTCTGAGAATCCCTGACCCAGGCAACGTCTCCAATCAACGTAATATCGGGGGACACGGGATGAAAGGGAAGATTGAGAATAACAACACACGTCGATGCAGTTTTTATGGTTCAAGAATTCTCAGCAAGGACCAAATACTCAGCAAGGAGTCAACTGTACGCAGCGGTCCTTCCTAATCCACGAGGGGTGCGTTCCGAGACCCGCAGTGAATGCCTGAAGTAGAGAATAGTACTAAACCCTATACATGCCATGCCTTTTCCTATACATACATGCCTATGGCAAAGTTTAATGTGTACATCAGGCACATTAAGAGATTAGCAACAGTAACTGATAATACAATAAAACGATGATAACAATATACTGTAGTAAAGTTATGTAAGGATGGTCTCTGTCTCAAAACGTGGTGCTGTACTCAACGCTTCCCTTCAGGGAAGCTCTGTATCGCTGCTTTTTGGCATATCTGAGTTGCAGCCATAACTCACTCTTGCACTTTGGGTTCACGAAGAAGTAGAATAACGGTGACTTGCACACAAGCACCGACACACTGAGAGCGTGGATCTGATCCCTGAGATGGCTCCTGAGTGATGCAGGAGCGAGGGTGAGTACGGAGTGGAGATGCCGGACAAAGGGATGAATCACATCCCGGCCTGGATGGAGCTGGGCCGTGTAAGACTTCATCAGGCTGCTCAGAACAGCATGCAGCTTAAGACGTCTAAGATTGTTTATTTCTGGAATTTTCCGCTTCATTTTTGGACCATGGTGCACGGTGGTCTAAAACTGAAGCCACAGAAAGGAATAACCACTATATTTTGCAAACTGGCATGGGAGGGCACCTTGACTTCAAAATTCAGCCTCTCTTCTCTTCCCTTCATTCTGCGATTTTTGAAACAGTTGTGAAATAAGGAACAGGACCGAGATTTTCTGAATGTCCTATTATCCCGCTAGGATATTGGACCAAAGGCCATAGACGTGAGCAGTCAGAACAGCTTGAGAGGTAAGGGAATGTCGTTAGAAAAGGCCCAGTCACGGAGAGAGGGAGGGAAGGCCCCGCATCCCTCACCTTGCAAACAATTGAATAGAGCACTCCACAGGGCCGCAGGGTGACAGGTTTCCAGGTTTCTGGCCACTTTCTGGTTCCAAAGAGCAAACCACAAGTTCACAAAAATGAGCTCTCAGCCCCCGTGACCAGAGGGCGTCCATCAGACTGCGGACTCCTGCAGCTGGAGAAGATGGGCAGGAATTTCAGGTATGGTGGCTCTGGTGACATCAGGTGGGGGAGACCGGTGTCTCCCACTGGAAAGAGGGGGAAGAGGGGCCCAAGGATGTCCAGTGGGCCTTTTCCTGCTCTGTCTCCCATCATCTGAGGGCAGGCAACTGCTCCCAGCCTGCTGTTTCCTTCCTGAGATGAGCCGTGCTTCTGTGACTGTGACGAGGGGAGGTTCTGGACCACAGCATGACTGAGATGGAGGAGAAAGCGATGGTCGTCTCCCGACGGGGGTGCTTTGCTGACAAGTGATGCAAAGGTCACATCTTAATCATCTGGAGAGAAAAAGGCTTAGAGGTGACACCCTGTTCAAAATAACTCTGTGACCACAAGCAGACAAGAACCAGCGGTAAAAATAGAAGCATGGCTCCGAAATTTCCCTTACCTTTGAAACTAAAGGCTGGAAAAAAAAAAAACAACACAAACCTAAATATATGTTGCCAGGTGGCTAAAGAGAAGATTAGGGCATGCATCTCTGCTGAATAGAGAGCTGTGGTCTGGGCTTTTATTTAAAAAAAAAAAATTGTTTAATTGATCATGAGGTAGAAAATCCTTGAGATTAGATCGGGCCAGAAGCAAAAGCAGAAATTATTACAAGTTTTATTTTTTGTTAATTCCCCCAATACTAAAAATGAAGGAGAGAAATTCTTTTTTTCTTCATCTATAACTATATCTACA
The DNA here is from genome assembly GCA_004027475.1 of Anoura caudifer. NCBI lineage: Eukaryota > Metazoa > Chordata > Mammalia > Chiroptera > Phyllostomidae > Anoura > Anoura caudifer. The sequence continues at coordinate 62,896 of PVKU01002477.1, read as the reverse complement.
TCTACAGTGCTTTAAATTCTGTATTTGAACATAAAATGGCCTAGTTAACACAGGATCCCAATCGCATTTTAAGACTGCATCACGAAACTGTGATGTTTGAAAGCGGCAAATCTAAAAGACATGGCAAGAGCCCTGGCTGCTGTAGCTCAGTGGATTGAGCTCGGGCTGTGAACCAAAGGGTCGCGGTTCGATTCCCAGTCAGGGCACATGCCTGGGTTGCAGGCCAGGTCCCCAGCGGGGGCCATGTGAGAGGCAACCACACACTGATGTTTCTCTCCCTCTCTTTCTCCTTCCCTTCCCCCTCTCTAAAATTAAAGAAATAAAATATTTAAATAAATAAATAAATAAATAAATAAAAGACGTGACAAGAGGCGACAATTAACACTTAGAGGGCAGCCACTTGAACACTCATGGCCCTTAAGTAACTGAAAGAAAGTTCTGTAGGGCAGACCTGTATCTGAACTCTCACTTACTTTCTACGTTCTTGCTAATACAATCTAGAGTAAAAGAAGAAATAGGCCAAAAGGCTCTAATAGAAAACATAAATTCCAGCTTAAGAAAGCTCAGTGTGTGTCTATCAAATAATAATCATAATAAAAAAGAGAAAACAAAAACTAGAGGTGATTATTTATATTTAAATAGATTTTTCAGATTTGCTCCATGGTTGTTTTAGCCAAATATTTGTCATCATTTACTCCCCCCGCCCTTTTCTTCCTGCATACAATTTTTAGGGATAGATTTAACACATAAAACAAGCCAAGAATATTTTATTACCCATCTGTTGAATCAGTACGTCTTCTACAACTCTGTTCTTTGATCAAACAGGTGTCTCTTTCTCTGCTGTGGCTTTAAAAACATGAGCGTTGACACCAGGCAGGTCTCCCTGACCCTGCACCATTGGAAGCCAAGGACTGCTGTTATTCATAGTTCTTGGGCCAGTACAACTCGTCTACCTGACATGCCGCGTCTCTGGGTGAGTCGGGGACGGGATGGTGACTGGTTTCATTAACTGCTGAAGTACTTCGTGTGCCCGTGGTCACTGCGACCTGCGGCTGCCGCACATGATGGCTTCCCCCTTCGGCTGACCCGTGTCCCTTCTGGACCTCTCACTGAGAGTGGCATCATGGGCCAATGTATTTCTAGGTGGTGATCCAGTGTCACCAGGAGACACCGAAGTCATTGCATTGCTCCTAGGACATGGAGCCTCCTAAGAGGGGTGGCTGAGAAGGCCATTCCTCCTGACTAAAAGCATCTTGTCCCTTCCTAGTCTGTCCTCGACATATTATCCCCTCATCCCCTCATTGGCGATGTTACCGTCACTCTCACAAATGTGTTCATTAATTCTGGTATTGAAATAACATCAGGGAGCTCTCACTGTGGGCCAAATACTGTACTCAGCGATCATACAGTGCTTGTTATATAAACCAAACACTGGTCTAAAATATTCAAAAACTTATCTATTCTTCGTAACACGCCACCCCTGTTTCACAGCTGAACAAACCGGCATAAACAGTCCAGTTAACTTGCTGAGGTAAGTTACACAGCAGGTGATAGGGCTCCGAGGGAGACCCGGGTAAGTCCAGCTCTGGGGTTCAGACCCTGAACCTCTTCCCTGTGTTGCCTACAGAAAGTTTGTTACGTCTCGTAAGACACACTAGGGACCTACCGGGTGGATATATTCATGCTCTCATTTTGCTGATGGAGCAACTAGGGCACAGATGGCCATGTCATTGTCCTGCCATCACACATTCAAACCCAAGGCACCTAACATCAGAGGCTTCCAGCTGTTTCTCCTACATGGGTCCCCCGAAGGTGACAATGCTGGGCACTGTCTTCTGCAGGCAGCGTTTAAGAAGAACCTCCACGTAGAGGGCTGGGGTGGTTAACAGATACCTGAAGGGGGCGGTGCTTGAGTGAAGCAGAAGAGGTCTTCGGTGGTCCCAAGGGGCAGGCACGCCATCGGTACCCTACGGAGGCCCACGCACTTGACCAGACTGGACTTCAGAGGCAGGGAAGGAATTCAAATCTCCAGGGCAGGCGGGGTGGGGGCTGGGGAGGGAGGGCTGACTCGTAAGAGTCTGTGTCTCCAGGAGTCAAGCCTCCGTCCGGAGCTGGAGCAGCCTCCCACCTCAGTCTCCTGCACCTGCAGACCCCCGTTAAACCGCCTGCCAGACCAGGAATAAAGCTGTGCAGGGGGGAGAGCCATTATTTGCATTTGAATTAATGTTGAGTTCAGAGAGACACAGAATCCTCATCAAGAAGGATTTAGAGCAACTGCTGATATCCTGGGGAATCTGCGACCAGCTCATTATTTTCATCTCGCAGGGTGGTGCCGAAATTTTTAATTTTTTTCAAGTCTTCTTTCGAAAGTTTGGCTCTCTTTATCCCCGTGATCATAATTATAATAATTTGGAAACATCGGTCTGCTCAGACATCAAGGTGTTGAACGGGTAATTTCACTTTAATGAATTTGTCACATACGGGCCTATTTTCCACATCTGTCCGCAGCGGAATCGCTAACTGGTTAATACGAGGACTGTTCCATTTCATTAGCTTCTCCCCGTGGGTTTCCTCGAGGTGGAACGGATGCGCTGCCAGTTGCAAAGCCTGTCAGCTCTTTCTTTTCAGGCAAGGCCAGGATCCGAATCTATTTTAAGGCCCCCGATTCTAACTAAAGGGAATAGAACAATGGAACGGTGTGATCATCCAGATGCACCGCAGGATCCCGTGTGCCCTGTGGCTTCTGAGAGATTAGCGAGTGCTTGTCATGGACTTCATCAACACGTGTACTTGAGGCCCTCTTGGGTAAACTTGTAAGTAAGGCCACAAAGCCCTGGCAGAAATGGGGAGAGAGAGAGAGAGGTCTGGCTGATGAACACGGGAAAGGGTAGGAGAAGGAAAAGGAAGGCTGTGGGTGTGGAACGAGCCCGGGAGGCTTTGTTGAGGGTCTAAAGTTTGAGTATACCAGCTTCTAACCTTTCCAGGAAGGAGGTGTTTGGGTAGCGATAGTGAGCCAGGAGGATGTTTCCGGAAGTACTTAAAGATGAAAAAGATGTCAGTGAATCACTGAGCCTCCTGGGAAAGGAAAGTGTGGTACCTCCTTTGTAGGAGGCGGAGAGAGGGTCTGGGCCCAAAGAGAAAACCTGTCACAAACCGTCAGGAGGTGTGTCGTCTCTCCCAGCGAGAAGGACGCGTGCACTTCAGGGACGTTTAGTTCGATGACCCCATGCCATCAGGTCCAGTTATTGGTGTCTTTCTGCTCTACATCCTTGGCATCGGTTTCCTTCTTAAGCTTTCTCCTCAAGGTTGTATGATGGCTAACCAGCAAAAACTGGGGCTTCGTGCTTCCTTGCTCACTTCCCTGGGGCTGGGGAGGGAGAAACTCTCTCTTCATTCATGAAAGAGAGACCCTTCACTGCAGTCTCATTGGGCCGATCTAGGTCTTGCGCCGCACCGACACCAGCCACAAGCACCAAAGCAATGCCAGCAGGCCTGAGCCCCAGAACCAGTCCTGGCCACGGCTGTGGGCTTACCTGGATTACCTGAGACTAATGGGGGTCTGCCCTTGGGGCTGGTGATGGGGCCAGCTTTCTGTGAGACATGTGGGCTATTCAGAGACAGGGTGGAGCCTGAAGAAATCAAGAGGAAAGGAGGAGACTAAGAGTGCTCACTGTGCTGTCCACGAAACAGCATCACCGACACTCCGGGGAAGAAGGTAAGAATCCCCGCTGAAGTCCACGGACCCCAGAGGTGGGTCAGGGCTCAATCACCTTCTCCACATGACCCGAGACCGGACTCTTTTGCTTGTTTGTTTACGAGCCCCACAAACAAGAAGAAAGTGGAAACAAAACCAGAAAACAGAGAGCAGCACCCACAACTCAGCCATTAGAAGAAGTGGGCACATGTGCGGGAAGCTGTGCGTGCGGGGCATGTCGGGGCTGCCCTGCGCAATGTCCCGTAAGCGGTTGGAAGGGGCCTGCTCCGCACACTGCAGGACTTCAGTTTCCAGTCAGGAGAAGGGGTGAAGAAGGCGTCCCAGGGCTTCATGGTCCCCATACAGTGCCCTCTTGCTTGGGAAAACTGGTAAAACCGTCTTGCGAGCAGTCAGAGACTCCTCTGTGCATTTTGTTAATTTTTATACACAGCACTTCAAGTACTTTCATGCCTCTTCGTTCTGCAGAAATGTCTCATAACTGTCCTTTCTCTGTATCTTTCAGTTCGCCCTTTGAAAATAATAGATCGTGTCATCTTTTTAAGCTAAAGTTCAGATATGCGTGAGGAAAGAGCCACATCCTCCCAGATTATTAGATATTTATACGACCAGTGTGCATTTTTAAGTAGTTGTGAAGTTAATCACAGATGTTCCCGGAAGAGCTGAATATGGGTAGAGTCTTGAGGTGCATTCAAGTGGGACGAACTTGAACTAGCCAACGCCCGGTGGGAGACACAGCAGGATCCCAACAAGAACAGAGGCTAAAAGACTGGCATCGGATAAAGACCGTAACAGGGAGGAGAGAGCCACCAATGTCAGAAGCAAGAGAGAGCTTGATTTCCGGTGCTAGATGTGCAGTTAGGGGCCAGTTAGGGACCCAGAGGGTAAGGTCAGGTGCTGAGACCCCAAGAACAGCTGAGAGAGAGAACAGATGGGAAGGACTAGGGACACACAAGGGCCAGTGGCCAGAATCCTCGTGCACTTCCTTTTCTCTGAGCTGGCAGGTGGCTGATACCCTCTCCCTGTACCTGCCAAGTTGTTCCGGTCTTGAGGTAAATGCTGTGACCCTGTGGCTGAAGGACATGAACAGCCAGGCCACCCCAGAGAAGCTTGAAACTCCTGATGGGGCAGGAAGGGTTAAGGGTGTGAGAAAGACCCCTGCAAAGGGCAATGGAAGACAGGGAGAAGAGGGGAAGGTTCCAGTTTGTGAGAAAGAGGCTGGGGAGCTGAATGCCCTACCGACCCGAATCCAGAGCCGGGTTCTCAGCTTCCCTGCGATGAACATCAGGGGCTGGATTGAACTTGGTCGTGGGGGCTGTCGTGTGCGTTCTGGGATGTTTGGCAGTGTCCCTGATCTCTACCGTCTAGAGCAGTGGCGCCCAAACCTTTGGGTACCGGGGACCAGTTTTGTGGAAGACAATGTTTCCACGGACCGGGGATGAGGGGCTGGTTTGGGATGGTTCATTCAAGCGCGGTGCACCCAAGCTCACCTCCTGCTGTGTGCGTGGTCCCCGACAGGCCTGGACCAGTACAGGCCACGGCCCATGGCCCGGAGGCTGGGGACCCCTGGCCTAGGTCCTGTGCAGGCTCGCGAATGTGTGTGTTCAGTAAACACTCGAGGCCGCTGATACCTCCTCTCCCTGCTTCCAGTTCCCTCATTTCCTGGGAGCTCACAGTCCTGGGGCTCCCTGAGCTCCTTTGAGTCTCAGCCAGGGCAAGTCTTGGTCCCAGGAGCCAGCCAGCTGCTGTGCAAGGGAAGGCTCTGTGTGTGTGTGGGAGGGGCGCTGGGGGGCTGGGGCTGAGATGGGGTAGGGTGGGGCCACTGGGAAGGGTTCCTCTGGCCAAAGAGAAAGCTTCTCTAGAGCAGCTCCTTAAACCTGAAGTCACCTACTATTCTTGTAAAAAATGCAGACTCTGATTCCGAACCTGGGGTGGGCCTGGAGCCCTGCTTTCCTAGATTCTGATGCAGCTGGTCCTGGTCCGGACAGTCCTTTGAGCAGTGAGGGCCCGCAAGCATCGGCGAAGGGAACCTGCTCTCCTGGGTGTTTCTTTGTAAGGCAAGTTTGTTTATAAAGGATCTGACCATACAGAAGCCACAGGACGCAAGTGAGTCAGAGAAATAACACTAGGAAGACAGGCGGAGAGGCAGGGGGAGAAGGGCAAGTGGGGTCCTCCCCTGCCGGAGAAACAAAGGATCAGAGAGAGGGGCACAGGGCGGCTCGAACGAAGACTTCAAGATCGAGAGTCTCGGACAGAGCAGCTTATAAAATTACAGCTTCATAGAGCAGGTAGTACACTCACGGAACCAATTATCCCTAAGCTTTAGTAAAGATTAAAAACACCGTTACAAAAACACTATAAATAAAATAGTAAATTACACGCTTGCGGTACGCTACGGAGGGAAGGAAGGGTATTTTGGAGCGAACGCCTCCCTAACGTTTGAGGTTGGCACGCATGTAAGCTCTTCGCTCAGAGTTTCTAAACCAAAAAAAGGGATTTATGATTCACAAAGGATGCCTTTCCTTTCTCCCCTGTCTCTGGGTGTGGGCCCTAGAAGATGGAGTGTGGATGCGGGAGCGTTAGCATGGCCAGAGCTTTGGTGGCTTCTGAGAACCAAGGGCCAGGCATTCGAAGGGAGTGCTGCACGGGGGAAGCCAGGGTCCCTGGGCCTTTGTTGCCGATCCCACACTGGGCTGAGTTCCCCAGTGATTCCGGGGTCAGCAGGCTGCATGGCACTCGAAGCCTGGGTGCGCTGCTCTGTAAGTTGGGGCTGGATGCCGGAGCTCAGCTCCCGAGCACCAGCTCTGTGTATTCCGTTGTGTCAGTGTCTCTAATGATTTCCCAAGGCGGCTCGTAGGATGATGTGTCCCTGCTTATTCTGGTCATTGCATTTACTGAATCCATCCATTCATGATACGATTAATTGTAAATCACTACATGCCCTGCACAGAGTAAATAAGGAGAAACCCAAACAATAGCCCTCTCCTCTCACGAGGCTTACCCTCCGGTGAGGGAAAAATGCGTGTGGTGCAGTGTGCAGGTTTTTAATTTAGCTTCTCGATAAGGTATTAAAGTGCTGCGAAGGACTGCTCACAGTCACACACACTCGGGAGCGTTCTCAGATGGGGTGGTTCTTGGACGGCCTCTCTGAGGCAAGGACTTTCCAATGGAAACCCGAGGATGAGTACGAATTAGCTTGACAAAGAGCGAGGGGAAGGGGGCGGTGGACGTGGTCTCCACTGCGGTTAAGAGAGCTGTGCGCTGCGGGCACCAGGCAGACGGTTCACGGAGGGCCTTCCAGGGCGCAGCGCGCTCAGTTTCCCTTCCACGTGCCCCCGGAATCCGTGAAAAGGTCTTGAGCGGCGACCGCCTTCACTTGCCCTGGGGATCAGGGTAGTCCAGCCCTCAGCCCCAAGGTGGAGATGGGGGTCAAGTTTGGGTCTGGCAAACTCAGCTGCCCAGGGGACCCAGAGTGATGATGGGTAGAGGCTGCTGCGGTCACCCACCTGAGACGAAGAGTTCTGTGTCGTTGTCCCACCTGTAAGACGCAGGGTGACTTTGTGACACAGAATAGGGGCAGCACGAGCGAGCGAAACCGTGAAAGCAAGGAGCTCCATCGCGGTTCTCCGGCACAGAGGGGGAGTGCGTCCCACACAGCACCCTCGGGCAACGGCCCTGAGTTACGTTTTGTGCTTACAGACCCTTTTCCCCAAAGTGACAAGCAAGAGCTACAAAGACCTCACAGTGGTGTTATATTCCTGACTTCGTCATCTGCATGTGGTGTTCCCTCAGGTTTGGGGGTTAATTCAAAATATTATTATCTGCTAAAAGAATCAGCCTCTTGCTAGTAGTTGAAACTGTCTCTTTTTACAAATATCACTTTATGATGAATTTAGTGGGGAGGAAATAAATCCACATTATTCTCGTGTGCCTTCGTCTCCTCGGTTGGTCTCAATTACCTATACTCTTTTAGACTATAGATATGGGCTAGTTCCTAGCTCATTGTTTTTAGAAATTAGATATCACTAAGGAAGGAAGAGGGTTGAGTCTCAATTCAGGAAGGGGAAATCTTTCTTGGTTTAGCTTGTAGGCTCCTAGATAAATTTTCTGGTGATGGACCAGAAGTCTGGGAAACAGGGAGAAAGACGGGGCTTGGAGGTCTGCCATAACTGTTTTTAGCCAAATAATTCACTTTCCTTGCGTCAATTTTAGCACAGAATGTTTTCAAAAAGAAATTCTTATACCGTTGTGGTATTCCCTCCACCTACCCACTTCCCAAAAAGTTGTCTCAAAGCTGGAATCCAGCAGAGAAAAGATGAAATTCGGTATTTGCCCCACCCCACCAGGGGCACGTGCCAGATGAGAGAGACGGTAAGGATTGTCCAGGATGGTAAAGTCAGCCTGACTGAGGACCTTGCTTTAATTCTGTCCAAGCGTCATCCACAGCTTGTTTCCTGAGCATCTTGGAGCCAGGTGGGAAGCAGTTGGAGCATGGTCCCATGCTACCTGTTTTGACATGAGATGTCCCCAGGAGGGAGCTTCCCTAGCTGCTGTCTAGCCTGGGAGATGCAAGAGAAAATAAATGCCCGGAAGATTGCATGTCACGTGCTTAGAGAGCCGGAGTTCTGGGCCCTGAGTTCCAAAGCTTCCATCTTCCTGTCAGCCATCAGCTCAAGAACGGAAACATAAATAGGGGCAGAGACACTTAGGAGCTCAAAACAGAAAAGTGTGACACCGAAAAACAGTCTTGGAGAAGAGTCTTCTGCTTCGTTATCAGCTGTAAGAATAATTAAGGGTTTGGGGACCTCAGCGGCCACCACTGCACTGTTTAGTAGTAATTATTGGGTAATTACGTACGATTATGTGAGAGACATATAATTATATAATTGTTACCATTAAGTATGATGTTGACCACTGTGGTTCTAACCCCTTCTTCATTTGCCGGGCCTCCTTTGGGCTGGTGATTGAGATAATAAGGGATAAAATAGGGACGGAGGAGAGTAATTGGGTGAGGGCATGTTTGCTCGGCTCGGCTGGAACAACGGACAGGGAGACAGAACCTCAGGATTCGGCAACACCTGCCCCGGAGCTGTTTGGTTGGCGTCTCTGCCCGACCTGCGAGCTAATTATTCCCAGAGAATTCCTGGCACAGGGTGTCCTGGCTTTGTTTTTCTCCACCGCCTTTGCAGAGCGTCTAACTCTGGCATCTCCGAGGGCGCGGAGGGAGTCTGTGTGACATGTTGCCTTGGTTCGACTGAGACCTGGGTGCTGGGGAGACGCACTCTCCCCTGTCCCGTGGAAGTGGCCCTGGGGCAGCTCCGAGGGAGAGGAGTGGGTGCGAGCCGTCAGTGCTGCCCTCCGCTCCGCGCTGCACGAGGCAAGCCCAGGCGTGTTGGCCTCGGGCTCGGTGTAGCCCAGGCCTCCGGGAGGGAGTGCCAAGCAGCCTGCGAGAAGTTTCCAAAGGCGATTGGATCAGTAAGGGGAGGGGACGGGCTTTGGGAAAAGGCCACTCGAGGTGTGCACTGGCTGAACACTTCTCACCCTAGAAGTTTCCTCTCTAGAGGAGGTCATTGCTGAGGGGAAGAGAGACAGTAGTTTTCTAAAGGGAAACAATGCCCCACATCGTTCCATGAATAATTCAATTTCTTCTTCACAAGCACATGCTCAAACGCTCACCGGGAAGATGGCCCCTAAGTGCGCACGCACTCAGAGAGGGCTAAGAGACTCCCCGTCGGGAGCAGGGTGAGGCCCACCTCCGTGGTTTATTTTGATAACATTTTTCCTGGAGAGAGTCAGGTGGGGAGAAAACCATTCAAAATGAGACTAAGTGCAGAAAAGTAAAGGACAACCGAGCTCATAAAATCAAATCTTTAAGACAAAATATTGGATTTCTCTGGCGCTTTCTTTCTCTCCCGAGAACTCGAGTTATTTCCACACAGCTGCGTTTCGTTAATTCTTTCTTTCTTTAATAGGAGAAAAAGTAGAAGGTAGTAGGAGTCTCTCTAAGTGTGGGCAAGTCACACCTTAAAATAAGGATCTTAAAATAGAAGATCCTTAAAAATAAGGATGTTGACTTTCATCTCCTGAGTCTAGTGCTTCGACCCTTGGACTGTGGTTAACAAGAGTTTTCTCTGACGTTCGTGTCTAATGCACGTACAATTTTTCACTCACCTCAGAATTAGAACACCAGCTTCTGATTTTCGAATTTTACCGTAAGGTAATATGAGGTTGGTGTGAGCAGGAGGTAAATTTAGCACTCAAATGAATAACAGGCTTGGGATCAGGGGGGCTGAAGGGTAAAGAGTTCATTCTGGGCCGATCCGCGCCGGGTATTTTTAAGGAGCATTTGACATCTGGCTCTCTGGGCCAGTCTGGGTGGCTGGTGCGCTGTTGAGTCAGCCGCACTGAGCCAGGAGAGAGTCCTCTCTGTACCCACCTCCAGCACCAGGAAGCGGCTTTCCTTTCCAGGTGGGTTTTGCTTGCTTTGCCACTTGCGATCATTGGATTTTGTTGGCTGACTGCCTGATTTTTCAGTAGCCGTGTTAGTTAGAGGTGTGGCTGCAAGACTTGGAAGACTGGGTTCTGACCTTGACCTATGGTTAGGGTGACAATACACTTTATCACTCAAAGTGGGACACTTTTGAGAGTCTAAGGAGGCCCTTCCACAGTTTCAATGGAACACAACAAGTAGCAATACAACTGTCCTGGACTAACTGATATGTACGGTCCCCCCACATTGGTCTCAGGTGAGTCGCCTCACCTCTTTGGGCCTCAGTTTTACCAATTCTAAAACAATAAAGAATACCTATTCTGTCTATTTCACAGGGTGTGAGGCTTACATGAGATTGTTAATGTGGGGATTTTTTTAAAGATTTTATTTATTTATTTGTAGACAGAGGGGACGGGAAGGAGAAAGAGAAGGAGAGAAACATCAGTGTGTGGTTGCCTCTCGCGCTCCCCCAACTAGGGACCTGGCCAGCAACCCAGGAATGTGCTCTCACTGGGAATCGAACCAGCAACCCTTTGGTTCACAGGCCCGCACTCAATCCACTGAGCTACACCAGCCAGGGATGGCAAATGTTTTTTTAAAAGGACACACTTTAGCCCTGGCTGGTGTGGCTCAGTGGATTGAGCACCAGCCTGTGAATTGAAAGGTCGCCAGTTCAATTCCCTGTCAGGGCACATGCCTGGGTTGCAGGCCAGGTCCCCAGTAGGGGGTGTGCGAGAGGCAACCAGCTGATGTTTCTCTCCCTCTCTCCCTCCCTCCCCCTCTCTCTGAAAAGAAATAAATCAAATCTTAAAAATGACTAAAAGGGCTCATTTTACAGTTTACAGGTCATTTCCAGATGTCCAAAAGGGAGCCCGGAGGAGGGCTGAAATGAGTGAAGGTGATCAGAAGCTGCGAACTTCCATTTACAAGGTAAGTTAGTCCGGGGGGTGTAATGCGTCACAGTGGCTGTAGGTAACAGTACTGGATTGTTTATTGCAATGTTGCTAAGAGAATCAATCCTAAAAGTTCTCATGACTAAGAAAGAAATGTTTGTAATCGTGTGAGGTGGATGATGTTAACTAGACTTAGCGCAGTAATCATTCTGCAACATGTACATACGTTGAATCATTTGGTTGTCCACCTAAAGCTAATACAATGATATATGTCCATTATATCTCAATAAAACTGGGGAAGAGTCAATTTATACGTCTGAGAGAGGGAAGTGAGTCTGCAAACAGTAGTATTGGCGAGCTTATCGTTTTTTACAGATTAAATGAATAATAGAAAGGAGACCAGAGACTAAGTACTCCTTAAAGGTGCTAACCTTGAACACCGGCCCCGGAGTTCCAGTCTCTGATTACAAAGAAACGGCTTTGCTGCGCTCTTCCTGCCCCTTGCACACCCGTGGAGTCAGCTCCGTCCCTGGCTCTATCTTTGCTGTGAGGAAGAGTGGGGTTCACCCCACGGTAGAGGTCACACGGCGTCTCCGCGTTTTTCTCTTGGTCGGGGAGTGGGGAAAACAAGTTTTCTCACCAGGGTTTTGAGACTCTCTTAACCTTGGCCTCAAGAAGTTAGCATCAGAGAGCCAGGGAATGGCATCTAGTGTGAGGTTTTAGTGTGGTTTTTAAAATGTGTAAAAAAATGACAAAATACCCAGCTTGTCTGTCTGCTTATAATTGTTTTGGTGGTCTCTAAGTGGCAATAATGAACATATTATTGCTTTTGTGCCGTATAATTTCCCCATAACACAAAACCTAAATATAGTCCCTTCAACTCCATTGGAAGAACGTGGCTGCAAGTGTGGGCCGTGGCACTCTCTGTGGGATTGGGGTGGTGGTGGTGGCGGCAGGGCGGGGGGCTCTTTAAGTATCCGTGAGCCCCAGAGCCTCATTAACTCGCTGCCGCATATGCTGATCTCGACTCAGAGATAAGTGGAGGTCAAACTTTTAAAAATATATTATTAGGAAACTTGTTATAATTACATGGTGAAAGCAGAGTGTGCTTGGGGCCCCATGCTGATTAATGTTAATTTGGGGGTAAACATGGGGAGAGAAAGACAGGAAAAGCCAGTGGACTCCAAGGCTAAAAATACTCCTGAGACTCAGCATCTGCGGGTGTACAACCTGATAATTACTTCTGAACGGCCATTACCCGTTCTTACGTAATTAACCTTGACGCCCATCTGGATCACTGGAGCTTCTCTCGCGGAACGCAGCGACCACTGCAATTCGCAGGCCACCAAGACAGATCCAGGAGATCCCCGCTCGCCGTGCAACCCCATGCTGCCCACTTCCAGCCAGGGTCTTCTTTTTTTGGCATGCAGGTGGTACGTTTTCATTGGGCAATAAATCTTTTGGTAATAACGGTGGCGGCGCTGTGGATATTCTTGCAGAGGGCGACATGATTTGGAAAGGAGATGCAGACGGGAAGAGAAATCTGCAGCTTAGTTTCATGAAAGCCGGTTCCAGAGCCGCCCCGCCCTAGAGGGCTTCTCGCTCTGTCTCCCTTGGGAAAGCCTAGGAAAGACGATGTTCACCAGCCCTTTAGCATCCGGACACTGACTAGTACAGGCTGTATCCAAACTACAGAGAAAGTAGGAGATCCAGGGAGGCAGGAGAAGGTTTCTTAGTCTGCGAGTGAGGAATAAAGTGGAACATGCTAAGCTAGAACTGGGCGGCAATGCAATGGACGTGGGGGTGGAAAGCAGGAGCGACCGCGGGCCTGCCTCTCCTTTAGAAGGCGTCCGGCTCCACCGCAGTTCCCTGATTGTTTTCTAGGACAGACCTTCTCCTTTTCCCGCTCAGGAGCGGGACCCTGGTTGGACTGGGGTGAGCTGCCCTTTCTCCCACAGCTCTGTGTTTCAATGAGACGGCCCCGGTCACCTCCTCTCCCTTCCAGACCTGGTTTGGGCAGGAGCACATTTTGCCTAGTGAGACGTGAGGGAATGTCTGCAGAGGGATGGGGCACCTGGAGAAGACAGTTTTGCTTATAAAATAAGACCACCACAAAGATGCAGGTACCCTTGGCTTCCTCTGCTGGATGTCGCGGTTTGCCTGTGGTGACGGATTCTGCCATCTTGCTGCTCGTTTGAACTCAGCCAACCTGTTGAAGGGGACAGAGCCGAACAACAGGAGGAACTTGGCTCGAAGATGACGCCAAGGAGCCCATGGGTGAACTCACCTTGGAGCTGCCCTACCTTTGAACTTCTTACCATGTGAATAACACTCTGGTTGAGTCAGGGTTCTATTACTAGCAGTCGAAAAAGACCTAACTGATAAAGTGCTTTTAAAGGAGAGTTACAGATCTTTAATAACAAATCCATTTCTTCGCCCATACGAGGAACCTCAGATCCTTAGGAGATCAGCAAGGTCATCTGAACTGGACAACGCTTCGGATTAGTAGTAACAACTATAATCACAACTGGCACGTGTGTAGGCTATAAACTTTCCGAAGTTGTTTGACATTGATCCTGAACTTTGAGGCAGGTAAGGGGAATGTTATCGTCTCCATTTTCAAGATGAGAAAACAAACACAGGCAGTAGAATGCTTTACCTGACTCCACAGGGCTCGGAGAAAACGCCTCAGCCTGGCAGAGAGAAATGTCTCGGCCGTAAGAAAGTGTAAATGCAGGAAAAGTTAAAAAAGCAGGGACTTAGGGGGACTTGGAAGGCCCGAGGAACCAGATTGAAATCCCCACTCTACGTCTTGTTAATGTCGTGGCCTCGAACAAGTAACTTAAATCTCTCCGAACTTTTTAGCTTCTTCATCTGTCAAACGACAGTGATAAAGCCCTTATCACCAGGACATTTCAGGAAATTAATGAGAAATGTATTTAAAGTACTGAATCTAGCGCTTGGTACCTTACAGGTTTCCTTCTCCTCCTCACTGTCCACCCTTGACCCGGGACGCTGAGGCTACTCCATTCTTGCGGCCGTTCAATGGTAAACTGGGCCTCCACAAGTCCCAAGCACTGGCGAAGGCTAGATAGAACCAATTATTTCTAAAAATCCCTCAAATGCAAGAGAGAGAACATTTAAAAAAGGGATGAAAATTGAAAGTGTTTCTGGTCAGTTGGTGGAGGCAGATGGTTTGGAAACAGGATGCTGCCCGGTGGGGACAGGGCTGCCCCAGCCGGGTGGCATTTTGGACACGAGGCTCTGAGGTCGGAATGTGAGGCAAAGGTCGAGCGCTAAGCCTGCGGAAAGCCCCGGGTCGGGTCTGAACATCGGCGGTGGCCCAGGGGGTTTGCGGACAGAAACCCGGACAGCAGGCCTCGGGCATAAACGTTCACCGAGCACCCAGTAGTGCAGACTGTGTGATGATGGTCTCGGACACGGTGCATTTCCGGCTTCCCCCTTCTTGCTGAGCACACGCATAGGTCGGTCCGCAGACGTCGGATGCCTGAGCAAGGCCCGGTGCTGTACTGGGCTACACTGCATTTCCTGACCCCCGAGCACTTCCGGTGGGACGGAAGGGGCCCGTCACTCTGGTCTGCGTAGGAAAGGCCCCCTCCTGCCCCCCGTCTTCCCACACTTGCTTTGCAGACACTTTGGCAGCACCGCAGGCAAATGTACTCACCTGAGACCTAATCAGGACGCAAAATAGGAAAAAATGAGGAGCTGGGAAAGATGCTAAAATCGTCAATTACCCACCTGGGACACCCACTCTTGACTTCCCTGGCAAAGGCAGGTAGTGCGAAGGCGGGAAGAGGGCGTGGAAGGGCAATTTGGGGCTCTCAACCTCGGATCTTTTTACCCCCAGCCTTGAACTCTGACGGTCAGAGGGTTCAACTGAGGGGCTGAGGCCCCTGGTTTTCACCATGCTTGCTTGGCTAAATTCCCTCTCAGAAACTCGCAGCCCCTCTGACAACTTCAGGTTGCTTTTCAAACAGCAGCAGTGACACCCCCAGGAAGGAGCATGCTCCTGTGCCCCTGAGAGCAGCTGTCTGTCGGGCCGTGCCTTCAGTGTATGGGTTCGGCATGACTGCCTTTTTAAACAACAGTCCCCGGGCATGGTTCTCCATCCGTCTGCAGAAATGCTGTAAGTGTGAGAGGCAGATCTTTGCCATTCACTCCTGAGCAAGTCCGTGCGCTGTCCCACCTCAGAACCATTTATTTCTGTTTGTTCTAACGGTGCCCCGCGCCTCCCATCCAGATGCCCGTCGAGGGCCCAAGTCAACAATGGAAAATCATGTCTTAATGATGTAAGCATTGAAGTTTGATTTGTGACCCGAAACAGGTAAAATGTTTCGAAGTGATAAAAACGATAGAATGTGTTTTATAATTTTGTAAAATGTAAGAAAAGGCAGTGGATGTTAAGAGTAAAAATCATCAAATAATAGAATGATAGAATACAAATTTCGGGAGGAAATGGGCCAAATGTGTATCTCCTGGGCATCAGAACCACGATGCAGGGGGTTTGGAAGCGCCATCTGCGTTTCGCTGAAGCACTGTCGTGCCCGGTGTCGTGGGGATAGACTGTCCAGGGACCCGTTTTCCTGACCACCGGTGCAGAAGGATAACGCTGCCTGGGTCACCTGACACAAAGATGATCGGAGGAGAGAGAAATGGTGCTGAAAAGCTGAGCAGAGTTCAGGAAGACGGCCCCCTCGGCGCAGGACTGCAGGCAACTTTTCAAGTTGGGCCACTGGCTTGTTAGTTACTTTTAAGAGGACTGCAGAAGCATTGTTCTGGAGCTACTGGCCCTGGAGCTGGGGGCCTGTGGTTCAGGATGGGGGCAGGTCGGAGAGAGGCCGGGGAGGGGCTCTGCTGCCGGGTAGTGGGGGGCGGGAGGTGGCCTCCTCCATCCTGTGCTACTGGGCGAGAGCTGGAGGCTGGGACTGAATAACTTTGCCGCCCCCTCAAGGGGTGCTGGGAACGGAGGCGTGTGGCTGAGTTAGATGCCAGCCGCCCTGGTCTCCTAGCAGCCTCCGAGCCTGCTGGCTTCCTGCGTGGCCTGGCAGCGTCCCTGGAGAGCCAGACTCTCCGCATCCCCCGAGGCCGCCGTTCGGCTCTGGATAACAAAGAAGAAGTCAGTCCCCGCGGCCAATGTCGCACAGTCAGCGAGCCCAGCTTCCAGGACAAGAGTTACGCTGGGTGCCACCCGGACCTGTCCAGCAACCCCTCCACGGAGACAGAAAGCGCCAATTCCCACCACGTGCCGAGCGGGCTCTGGCGCTGCCGTCCGCTGGGTCTTCGCAGATGCCAGGTTCTCCTCAGAGATGAGGGGCATTCACGCCACCGGGCTGCCTCTGGCAGCTGACCGGTCCAGCCCTCTTTTCCAACCCGTGGATCCCCTCCCACCTCTACGGGAATCCTAGACTTTTAGACGAGGCAGAGGCCTTAAAAAGCAGTCCATCCACACGCTCTCATTTCAGAGATAAGTCACTTGTCAGGCTGACGACCTGATTACACCTAGTCCGCAAGCTGGCCTGTCTCCTGCCTCTGCCTCGTGGGGGTCAGGGCCGGTGGAGGGTGGAAATAACTCAGGATTCTTGAGGCCCGGCTTGGGGACCTGCCACCATGGCCCCCACCCCTCTGCAGGGGGGACGCCCTGTGTGCTCTTGCCAAAGGCCACGTCCGCTCCTCGCTGTCCAGCTGTGCCATCGCGGCACCAGGCCACTCCTGCCTCTGGCCGCGTGGTTCTCCCGTGCGTTAGTTTGCTATGGCTGCCGTATCCAAGTACCACTTTCTCATAATTCCGGAGGTCAGAAGACCAGGGTCAAGGTGCTGGAAGGCTTGTTTTTCTTCCGAAGCTCCTCTCCCTTGGCTTGTCCGAGGCTGTCTTCCCCCTGCATCTTCATACTGGTCTTGTTTCTGTCTATGGGCAGGTCTGGCCTGTCTGTGTTCTAATCTTTTCTCCCTGTAAGGGTACCATTCAGAAAGGATTAAGACCTCGTTTCAACATAATCACCACTGTAAACATTGTATCTCCAGAATGTGACCACATTTTGAGGTACTGGATGTTAGGGTTTCACCATGTCGGTTTGGGGGGCACACCATTCAGCCCAGGGTAGCCTGTTTCTACTCTACCTGAAGCCCGCCCCCACCTGCCCCCAGTCCCCGGG
The DNA here is from genome assembly GCA_004027475.1 of Anoura caudifer. Taxonomy (NCBI): domain Eukaryota; kingdom Metazoa; phylum Chordata; class Mammalia; order Chiroptera; family Phyllostomidae; genus Anoura; species Anoura caudifer. The sequence continues at coordinate 45,628 of PVKU01002477.1, read as the reverse complement.
CGTCCAAACACGTAGGCGATAGTGGATCAGTCTGAGCACATGGAGCAGGAGCCCTGCCTTCCACCTGCCCCTCTGGTAGGTGTGGGTGGCTGCCCCAGAGGCAGGTGTCCCGCCTGGGCTTCCTTTCTCTGGGCTCCCCGTGAAGGGAGCTCCAGCCAGGAAGGGTGCTCAGCTCCCTGGTCCCCAGCCATGCAAGCTGAGCCCCCAGGTTCCCTACAGCTGCTCCCCAGCTAGTGTGACGGAACCCACCTACGTGGATGTTGAAATCAGGGAGCCCGATTGCTTTCCCAATGGGCAATCTCCTGTCAGCTGCACTTGGGCACTGCTCCCTGCCTACTATTGGCCATGCTGGGAATTTAATGTGACGATTTAACAGAGAGCTGCAGTCACTTGGGAAGGTCCCCACCATTGCTCTCATGTTATGGTGAGAAAGGGAAGATTCTGTGAGGTAGAGGGAACGCGGCTGGGAAGCAGGGGAGCCCAAATTTGAACCCAAGTCTACGTGGGTTCAAGGTTTGAGACTTTGCTTCTCCCCAAAACCCCATCCTGCCTCCCTAGCTAACCTGACTGAACACCCCATGTGTGTCTAGGGACCTTTTCTCACCTTCTGGGTCATTCTCAGGTTTCTACGCAGTGTTACTCTCACCGTATCATTTCTTGAAGACAGAGCTGAGCACAGTGTCATGGGGAGGGATGGACTTTGGGGTCAGGGTCAGGTTCAAATACTGGCCACACCATGGAGTAGCCGCGTGGCCCTGGGTAAGCTGTTAGCTTTTAATGAGCTTCAGGTTCATTATCTGTAACAGGAGATAGCCTCTGTCTCCTAGGGATGGAACTGGAGACGGTGCGCAGACCAGCCGCTGGCACGTCGGCCGGCGCGCGGTGGGCGGGCGCTCTGAAAGGTGGTTCTGGGTGGAAGGGGACTCGGCAAACCGTCATTAAATGCGTTTGTGGCTTTTGATGGGATTTTGAATTTAAAACATCTAAAAGATATTTACATTAATATATGTTAAAAATAACGTGTGTGTATTACATTTATAAAGTCCACATTCAAACACCTCCAATTGTCCCAATTATGTGCCCTTATGTGTGTATTTGTGTGCATTGTATATACCAGGGCGGTTACATGTGTACTTTGCTGGGACAACTGGAGGAATCTGAATGTGGACTTAGGATTAGATGTGAATCAAAATGGGGTTCTGGGATGAATCTGACAATTTCAAGCCATCGAAAGCAGCCGCACAGGGTGATCTGGTCCTGAATTCCTCACTGGGCAGGTCATGGTCGGTAGTCATGCCCCAGGCCTCTAACTTCTTTAATAAAAGTTTCGTCTTTGCCTTAAGCAAGCCCTGCCCATTGTTTTTGTGCATCCAGGTTAACACACCTTTGAAACGCCAGAGCAGCCTCTTCTTTTGACCCCGGGGAGGTGTCACCCTCCTCCAGGGAGCACAGAGTCTTGTAACTACCCTGGAGTCCAATGGTACAGAGCTGCCCACCTGGCTTCTCTGCCTTCCTGCTTCCCCCCTTCCATTCCCTCCTTCACTCCAGGTGTGTGAGAGGAGCTGCAAAACCGTCCTCCTCCCGAGCATTCGCGATCTCGCTTCCCAGCCTGCCCCCAGTTTGGCTCACATAAGCCCTCGGAAATATTCCCTGCAAGTTTGGACGTCTCTTACATTGACTCAGTTAATAGAACGGCATCAACGCCCCGTGTCCTGACGTGGTCGTGGTGCTGCGGCCGTGGCTGTGGAGAAGGCTGCCCCGACCCGAGGAAACACACGCCGAAGTAATTCGGGATGAAGTGTTCCAAGCATCCGACACGGATGCTCAAATGGTTCGTCAAAGGAATGCACGCACACACACGTGTGGGCACCCGTGTGCACAAACACGTTGAGAAACAAAGCAGATGTGACAAAATGAGTCTTCCTTGCACTGTTATTGCAACCCTTCTGGGGGTTTGAAGTTTCTCAAAAAGGCAGCAGGGCTTCCTGCAAGACTTGGGGTGCAAGCCTGGGGCACAGCACAGTGGGGTGTGGGAGTCGGTTCTGATGTCTCTCCCCTGCTCGCTCTGTCAGAGCCGTGGGAAACGGCCCTTCTAGCCTGGGAGTCAGCTCTCCCGTTTCCCCAGAGGGATCGCCGCCACCACGGGCTGCCAGGGAGGAGCCCACCTGCCCTCGCGGCTGTGTCCCCACCCAGCATTTTAGAGATTTGCAGAAGCCCAAATTTTAGGTTGCCAGATTTAGAAGGCAAAAATACTGAATGCCCAGTTAAAGCATTAAAAAACGAATGATGTTTTTAGTGTAAGTATGTCTCAAACAGTGCATGGGTCATAACTTGTGTGAAAAACTTACCTGTAGTTAATCTGAAGTTCAAATTTCACTGGACAGTCTGTATTTTATCTCCCCCTCCCCCCCACCCCCCTGCCATGGAGGTCATAGTCCTCTATGAACACTGAGTCTTAAGACCCAACAAGAAGGGTTCTCAGGCCCCCACGGAGGTACGCAAATTGCTGCAGCGACCCTGGCCCTCTGCCCCACACTTACAAGCAGGCACCAGGGAAGGCAGCTGGTTGAGCAGGGACAGAACCATGGGCTTCGGGGAGGGGGAGAACAGCCCCCAGAGTCCTCCAGATGACTCAAACCCAGTCCTGCTGTGCGTGAGTGCGGTGTGCTGGGTGCCCCCCTCCCCCCTTCTCCTCTTCCTCCCCCCTTCTCCTCTCCCTCCCTCCCTCCCTCTTAGCCTTGCTCCTCCGCAGCCCAGGCATCCAGCCTCACACACAGCCCGTGGCTGCCAGCAGGGCATTTGGAGCTGGCTGGCTGGCTGGCTGGGGTTTGAATCTTGGCCTCCCCACTTACTGGCTGGGTGCCTGTGGGTAGTGAATTATCTGACCTATCTCAGTTTCCTCATCTGTGAGATCCAGGTGATAACAGCGCCTCCCTCGAGGCTGGCCCAGAGGGTTTAGGGGAGCTAATGTCTGCAGAGCACTCAGGAAACCGCCTGAGCTGCATGCAGGGAGCCTGGTGTAAGTCATGTAAATGAGCCCTTGAGGGGGGAGAAGGCTAGGGTCTCTGAGCCACAATTTACCGTAAATCTGCTGTTAAAACTACCGTTCTGAGGCCCTAGGACCCTGTAGGGACTTCACCCTGTAGACATGGGCAAGGTACTCAAGTCTCAGGGCTCACGGGTGGCTGGGTGCTTGCTGGTGTGAACTCGGGAAGGTGACAAGGAGGCAAAAAGTTTGGCAACCTGGAGCAGTGTCTGTGCCTCCGACCCAGCTCGTGACCACCTGGGAGGCCTTGGGTACTGGGGGGAAAGTGGCTCAGCTTCTGGGGAGGGAACCTCATGGACAGCCCGTCGCCATGGTGACTTACTCACAGTCTCCTTTGCTCTTTGATGTCTTTTTTTGACTCCCTCCGGGCCTCCTCCCCTCCCCTCCCCTCTCTTTAATTTTCAGTTCTGTTTCACGACTTCCTGTCCTCCATTTAGACTTGCGCCTCTTCACTTTATTTTTTCTCAAAAGGAAAAAAACAATCACTTGCATGGTGCTCAGGGCTGTTGAGGGGTATGGTTGCGTCAGGTCACTGGTGTCCCCAGTCAGCCCCACAGGGAAGCGCTGATGGTGACAGAGTGCTTCGGGGGCCAGAGGGCTGACCTGAGTCTTGTGTCCCCAAGTGGATGGGCCTCTCGGGCCGGGGGAGGGAAGCCGCAGTGACTCACGCCGGCAGGAGGGAACGATGCTTAAAATGAAAGAGAAACGTTTCTGCCTGCGGCTGGGGCCTCTCCCTCCTCATGGGCAAGTTCACACGAGAAGGGGCCCCTCCATGACTCCGGTTCCCAGCAGCGGAGTGAGCCCGACCTTCAGGTCTTTCCCGCCAAGGGCCCGGACACACTGGCGTGGAAGCAAGCTGTTGCTTCTGGGCCCGGTCCCAGGTCCTGGCCCACAGGATCCATGAGCACAGTAGGAATGGTGGCTGTCTTAAGCCAGCGAGTTCTGGGTTGGTTTATGGTGCAACCACAGCGACCAGCACGGACTGCCCTCCTGGCAGGGCCTGTGTTGCCTCTGCTCGTCCCCTTTCCCCGTGCTTCCATCTCGAACCCAGCCTTCTGACCACTGATGGTATATGTGCAATTAAAAAAAAATAGCATTGCTATAAAATAGAAATTCAAGATATAATCGACTCATGATTCCATCACCTAAACAAAACAAATTTTTGTTTGCTCACAATTGTCTTTTGCATCCACGCGTGCTTCCTACCTGTTCACCGTGTGGTAGGCTGTAAAGAACCAAGGTTCTCTCCTCAGTGCCCTCTAACAAAGCTACCTCTTCCACGGGGACCAGCCTGGATTCATGTGAAAGACAAGTTCATCGATGATGCTTGTTAAAGTCGACGGGAAAGGGGGTCATCACAATGGCTCAGGGACCAGTGGGGAAGAGAGAATAAACTCAACTCCTCACACAGCTTGGGTGAGTCAGAATTTGTAGTGAGCGTTGGTGGGGGGCGGGGGGGCGTTGTTGGTGGGTATAAAATTACTAGGAGGAAGCATCAGGGATAAAGGCAGATTCTGGCTATACTGACCCAGCAGAAGGCAGGCCAGGGTGATCGGATATCACAGGGCAGGTGGTGGCGGAGGAGGAACCTGGTTAGATATCAAGGGTGATGGAGTTCTTGAGGGTGGGGAGTTCTCACTGAATGGACTCTATGAGGGTCTACCCAGGATGGGGTGACGTGGACAAGACCACTGCTGTCCAAAACTCAGGCCTAGCTGGGAAAATCTCACCCGAGCCCAGAAGAGTGCATTCAATAAGAGAAACGTTGTCACTCATCAACTTTTTAAAAAAAAAAAAAAACGCTAGAGTTGCGATCAAATCTTGCTTTCCTGAGATATGCGTTTTCACCAAACGATTGACTCTGAATATCACTGATAGTGATCTATGCTACACTAACTGAAGAGTTTAAGGCCAAAGGACATGTTAGTTACCCATTTCCAAGCCATTGGAATACAAAAGTAGTCCACCTGTACCAGTTTTCCCTTACTTCTTTCTCTTTCCTTCTGTTACCTGTTTTTCCCTAAGATACGTTTGCCAGTCACATTGTCTAGGACGTGGGAGTTTAGTAAAATCCCAAATATCCAGGTAGCTTCCAATGTGGACTGAGCCTAGTAGGAGGTTCACGTATTCCTGAGAGTCTGGAAGACCTTAGGTAAAGTTCTCCATCATGCATGTTGCTAGTCGGGAGTCTCAATTCAGTGCCAGTTCACTCTGCTCTGTGGGTCAGGCAGCAGACTCTGTGCTTGGGCCTTTGGATCTGCCAATCCCCTCTTTTCCTCAAATCTCCCTCCTGGAGGCTTTCTGCCTGTTTCCTCTGCCTTCCCCCACCAGCTGGGCAGGGGATGGTATCAGAGCCCTTCCCTCTGGCACGGAGCCAATGGTGCAGACAGGGGTTTATGTCTTCAGGCAACGTTCCCTGGGAGCGCCACAAAGATGACCCCTGAGAGTTTATTATTTTATGGAGGGAGCATCTTTAGATTGTTGAGGATAGACTAGGAGACCCGGGGCAAGGGTCAGAATGAGGCAGATGGGGCCGAGTTGTATACGTGCAGGGCTGGTTGGTCTGTATTTAAAAGTTTAATATTTTGTCTATCATGGATTTTATTTTTTGCATTCATTTCAATTTCTAGAAAGCATTGCTAAAAGTAGTGTTCGTCTTGATGGCTGAGTTTTGTTCCCCACCCCCTTAAATTTTGCACCTGAGGCAAGTGCCTTACCTGCACCCCCTTCCCAACAAGATCACAGGCCTTTGTTCTCGCTCCTGCTCTCTGGCGGGAGCAGGGAATGAACCACAGACACACAGCTCTGGGCCGACTCTTCACCCCTGCTGAGCCCCTGATTTCCCTCTTTTCTCACTCTAGCTCCACTCCATCGTCACCTTTCTTTCACCTTTCGAAGGCCAGTCCCATGCAAACAGTGGGCTGTCTAGGCGATGTCTGTACCTGGAACAGGAAACAAAGGACTGAGAAGACCAGCGACACAGACCTGAGCCCACACGACTCTCAAGGGACAGATGTAGAGAAGTGAAGTAACTCATTTTTCTTTCCACGCATAATCGGGGCAATTATTCCGACATTCCTACGCATGCTGGGGGTCCGGAGATGGCCTTCCACAGTGATGTACACAAAAGGATAACTTTTTTTTTTGATGCAGATAATTTGATTCATCAGAATGGTTTGATCAAATATAAAAGTCCGTCTTATTAAAAAGTGGATAACGCTCCTCGGGTCCCCTTCCTGATCGCCTCCCATTCCTTCGAGCTGGGGGAAGGTCTGAATTTCAAGGGTTATACCTGGGATGGTTGAGGCTTTGGGAGCGGTGAGGTAATCTGCTTCCCTGTTCATTAAAAAAAAAAAAAAAAGAAAAGAAAGAAAGAAAGAAAGAGAAGCTGAAAAAATGTTAAAACATAAAATATTTTAAAATAAAAACAGTGCTACAAAAGTGATAGAGTCAAAATACGATGGCCCTCACTTGGCTGATCGTAAGCGTTCAAGCTGTACCTGTTATTGTGGATATTAATTTAATGTAAGCTTTAAATTCAATGAAGCTTCAAAGAAAAGCTAATGAGACGGCAGGTTTCTCTGACGTTAAGGCAGGCGTAGATGGCGTCCTTCTGTCCTTCCCACCCTCCCTCCCGCCTTTCCTCCCCACCCGCACTCGGAAATGCCGGCAGTCACTCGGGGTTGGCTTACTTACTGCAACACACTGTGGCCATCCGAATGAACCAGAACCAGGTCTGCATACATCTTAAACACGGACACATGTGGCTTAGTTGTGAGACTCTAAGGTTCTGCTTGGCCAGATTAGGCATCAAGAAAAATACCTTCTTCCAGATGTCTCAAGGAACGGGCCAGAGCGGTCTCCTACCACGTGGGGGTGGATGGCCGCACAGCCCCACGCTCATCGGAACATTCTAGTTCCTCCCTCTGGGATGTGTTTTGACTGAAGCTTAATTCATCCTCCCAAGGAATTTAAAATACATTCTTTCCCTGGAACATATACCTGGCAACACGCTGGGTTTCGATGTGAACCTGTGCGTTGTGGACACAGCTGAATCCGGCGGCGCGTTGATGCCACTGACAGATCAGCCGCTTTCTGCACGAGTCTACCCTCTCCCCAGTGCTCAGTCGGAAGCCTGTAGACAGTAATTAAGCCATTACAGAAACACAATAGGGTGGAGCATAATAGAACCATCATCCTGTCAGGGCCCACAGAGCAGGGAATCGGGATAACACAAAGGAACACAAGGCATCCAATTTAGTCCTGCTGTGGAAATGCCCAGGGCCAGGGCCCTCCACGAGGGGTAGAGGAAACAGTGATTTCCTGTTTGCTCCTCCCCGTTGCAGAGCTTCTAGTGAACTGACCTGCAACCTTTCCCAGTTTATCTGCAGCATCCTCTCCTGATTGCTAATCCATGGAATAGCAAGGCAATTAATTACCTGGGCAGCAAGGATAGTCGTTAACTTTTTGTGAAGCACCGGGTGACATTTCAGGACTTCCGGTGCACAGCACTGGGGTTAAGCTGTGGAGGTTGGGCCGGTTCTTCACGCCATTCTCACCAGGTGGTTTTGTCTTCGTCCAGCTGGAAATGGGGAGTCCAGGTGTTTCTCGAAAAGACCGAGTTTGCAACATGGCCTCCGAATGCAGCTGTCGCTGAGAGGCCAAAGGATGAAGCAGACAAGTCCAGCCTGTCGTTTTAAAAGAGAATTTACAGAAACACAGTCCTGGGTGGCAGCAGGACAAGAAGGATCCTGCCCCGTTCTCCCCCAGAGCTCCTGTTTCATATCCGTGTGGACAGCGGGGCCGACAGAATGGCATTGGTCCAATTAACACAGCATAAAGTGTCTAAGACAGAGTGGAGTCACTTATGTCAACTAAAATGACTGCCAGTCAGCCATGACAGTTTGGTTCAAGAGGAAAATGGCCTAAGTCAGAGCAGACACATTTGGCAAGGAGACATATCTGCCCACGTGGTCAGAGCAGACACATTTGGCAAGGAGACATAGCTAAGATGTTTGCACACGTGGTCAGAGTAGCTGTGACTGCGGAGAGGGACCACCCACAGACGGGCTCCTCAGCAAAGCCCCTACTGGATGTCAGGGGGCCAAGACACTTATCAAAAGGCCCAGAAGGGTGGAGCCCACCACTCTCAAGGTGTAACTGAGGCAGCTCCAGACCACTGCGGAGACCACCGAGCCCCGCACCCCCGAGTGCCGCTCCACACCACGCTGCTGTCCCTTGGCATCGGCCCCCAGAGGCTCTGTCCTGCTGGACTGAGGACTTTGTTTGCCCTGCTGCCCACCTGGCTCCAGAGATCCTTCCTTCCAAGATGCTGAGGCCTCCCTTGCCCACCCTGCTGCCTCCCGGACCTGCAGACTTTGGGACTCAGGTTTGTTATCCCCATTGATTGCTGTGTGTATATGTGATATTTCTCTTAGATTGTCAGAGTGTGAGTAGGATATTAACGTATGTTGATGTTCTACTTTTTGTGAACCTGCATTCAATAAAAGCTGCTTGAATAGCATAGTTACTGTGTGACTCTTGTCTATTCCTTGGTGCCTGGATGCTCAGTGGGCAGCAAGCCTGCTCCCGTAAATTCTGCTCCAGTGGAGCAGTTGCCCCACTGACTTATGGGAAAAACTGTATCACGAACAGGTGCTCATGACAATCCGCTAAGAAACGGACCTGCTTAGGCAAAAAAGAATGCCGGGGAGATGGAACTGACCAAAGGGACCAGATATCAGCGGCTCTGGTGCCCGGGTGAGTTAAAATGCAGGTACCACTGAGAGGGGCTTGCCTCAGGGAGGGTCGAATGGTACAGGAAGGATCAAGGGTAGTTCTCCATTGATGTGGATGGAGCCTCTGACTCATTCCAGAGTCCACCTGGTAAAAAAGGGGAGGGGCTCCAGGGGTCCAGTGGATTAATTTCAAAATGCAGACAGCTTCTCAAGACGGAGTGAGTCAGTTCTCTGTGAACACCGGGTCTTTGGTCTTAAGTAACCGCTTTGTATTAACACCTTAGAATATTAAATGCCAAAGCTGGGAAGCATTAGGAGTTACCTAACTGTGGAATGACCGAGGCGGTTCAACGCCGGCTGCGACTTGGATCCGTTAGTAGCGACTGTTGGGGGGCTACCTTGAGGACTGGGGAGATGACCGGGCTCAGTGGGAAGGAGTGCCGTGGTTGGTTCTGGGTGTCCTGTGAGGCTGGGGGCCGGGGGCTGAGGGCAGTCACTTCATGGACATCCTTGTTCGTCCTACTCTCTTCTTTCACTGGCTAAATCCCCTTCTTTCGGTGACTGGCTCAGAAATAGGCATGTGATTCAAGCTGAGCCAATCAGAGTCTTTTCCTGCGGCTCTAAGAAAAAAATCATTTCTCTTCGTGGGAACTGTAAGGATATGTGGCCCCAGACCCACCAGGGGCGTGGCCCCTGCTGAGCGGAGAAGCTGCTAAGAATTGGGTCCAGGGACAGGCAAGAGCTGCGATGACAGTCCTGGCAGAGTCCCTCTCCACCTGTGCTTGAGGCCAGCGCAACCTTCCCCTTCCCTGTCACGTAAGCCGGTGAACTGGCTATTTACTTCTGAATCATGTGTGCACCCTGAAAATACCAAACCCTGGTCTTTCATGCTTCAAATCATATCTTGGGTTAACACTTCTCCAGAAACGGAAGAATGCCTACGTTCCCTGGGAGACTTGGCCGGCGAGCTGCAGTTCTGTTATCAGATAACTCGGCTCCCATTGAATGATAACAGAACCCAGAGGAAATGCCACACACAGCTGGGGGTTTTGATAGAAGGAGAGAACTGGGGAAGCTCTGGGTCATGGGGCACACAGGCCAGGGAGGCACAGGAGGAGGAGGTGACACGGACTGAATGAGAGAACGCAGGTGGAAGCAAACCACGTTGATCCTAGGCATTGGGAGGAACGTAGGGATTAAAGAGGAGAAGGGAGAGGGGAGGGAGAGAACCCTTCTCAGACCTGTTTGGTGCCTGTCCACTCACACAGTGTTTGCAGGCATCCTGGACGCTCATGGCAGTCTCAGTCACCTGTCCTGGTCACAGGTCCCGTGGCAGGCAGGTGTGCCCTGGGCCTGTCCCCAAGGAAGGCGGCCACCTATTCCTGGGCTCACTTCGTGGGCCTCCAGTGCTCCCCCACATCGAGAGCCTGTGCCCCCCTTGGCATGACCCTGCCTCTGGAGAGTCACCAGGGAGTCCCCTGAAGCCCTGGGAGTGGGCACGGACAAAGTGCCCCCAGCTTCCTGGCACATCGCAAAGCAGAAAAAGAAACCCATGTCAAAGCAAGACGGAACAATGGCGTTTGAAATTCTGCCAAGTGTTCCTACTTCTCAGTTGTCAGCAGTTGAGTTTGAGACAATAGTAAAAACAGTCCTTTTGGCTTCTACCTAAACTTTAACAGAAAGGGGGGGGAAAAAAACAAAACCCAGCTTCAGAATTGGAACTGGAATGGTGTCCTCACCTTATTTGCCCCGACCCTGAGTTGCCCTGCGCTACAAGGAATCGAGAACACGGGGCCTGGAAACACGGTGTTTATGGGACACGGCTTGGGTCCTCTGTCTCTGAGTCACAGCCCTCGGAGCTGGTGCTGATTTAACAGCCATGTGGGAGGGGAGCGTTTTGCCAACCCGAGAGCCCACTCCTTAGGTTCAACATTAGGCAAACTTCAAAACTTCAGTCTTTCAGCGTCGAGAGTTTGTTTTCCTTTGGAAAATGTCTGGATCCTTTTTCTCTGCAAGAAGGGGAAGAAACGGCTAAGAGCACAGATGCCAGGTTCAGTTGGGCATGAAATCACTGTTGGACAACTCATTTTTCCTGAGTTAAGTGTCAAAAAATCCGCAATGGACAGAACCCGTTTTCCTGCCATGACACAGGGGCGCACAGCTGAGAGCACACTTCCTGAGCCGTCGGGCTGGGGCGGCGCTGCCCTTTCTGGGAACCGGGGTCCCTCCCAGCGCAGCGGGCGAGGGGCGAGTGGTCCACTTCCAGCACCAGGGTCCGATCCACAGCTGTTCAAGTCCCCAGCTCTTGGCTTTGCTCAGATGCTCTGATTTCTGAGAAGCTATGAGGTGAGCTTCTAGTTTGCTTGGAAGGCCTGAAAGTTTTCATTTTGGAAGTGTCACTCGATGATTTTTTTATGGGGATCTCAGGAAAACTCGTAAAGAATTAGTTTTATGTGGCCTGGCGGGGAGGAAAGCTGCATCCTCCGTGTTTAGCAACAGTGACTGAGGGCTCCTCTGTCTACCAGGGGCTGCCTGCCCCCGGAGCCAGCAGAGTGTGGAAGTGGGCACTCTGCCGATTTCCATGTCTGCCTCCGTGGGCTCTAACCCGTGGCTCTCTCTCCATCTCCCCAACTTCTGGCTGGCTTGGCACAACAGCCTTCCCGTGCAGGTCTTATACGGAGGCTCAGAACAGGTATGACCTTTTAGGTCAGCGCAGTGAAAGGTTCTTCCAGAATATCTGTACGTAATGTGGCTTTTCTCAATGAGTGTACTGCGTACTGGATTTCCTTATGTGTGCCCAGGTGTTAGGACTTTGCATCATCGTAAGTTAAAATGAATGGCATTACTTACCATGCAGGTAGCACCAAGTCCACCTTAAAACCCTGAGAGTAAATCATAGCTGGTTCCAGAAGGAAAGAAGGGACTCTGGAAGGTGGCAGGGAGCGTAGGGAGGGGAGCCGCCCTAGAGATGTGGCGTCGTCTCTGCAGGTTTCGGCCTCTGGGTAGACAGACCAGTGGCCCAGACCTCTCAGTGCACAGAGGAGGCTGAGGCCCTGGGATGGGTCCCTGAGCTGCCGCACACGGCACCTGGTGGGCAGGCCAGCTTTGCTCCTCCAATTTGCTGCACAGAGCAAGAATCGAGTGCATAAAGGGCCCAGGGGCGGGGCGGGGTTTTGCTCATGGTGTTCATGTGTCCTGAAGTACAGAGCAGGGGACAGTTCTTTCCTCCAGTAACCGTCTGTGAAGAGGCACAAGGCCCCGGGAACAGCGTGTCCCCGGGTCCCTCTCGACTGGAGTGTAAATGACTCCTGAGAGCAGAATAAGCCAGTCGGCGAATCCATTCTTTGAACTTCTCTAACTGGACAGCGACTCTGAGACTTTGAAAATCTTCAGAGGTGTCAGCCTGTGAAATCAATAATTCATTTTTCAAGTTGCCAGGGTTAAGGCAAGAATTCCACTCAGCAAGCAGGGCTGCGGGTCTGGTCTGTGGGGAGCAGCCTCCCAGACACTAAAAAGGCCGCTGAGCTGGGAAGAGGACAGTCCGTGCCCCTGAGGAACGGTCTAGGGAAGAGCGAAGGACAAGGACAGGCATGGTTACTGGGTCAGGACAGACAGCGGCGGGACCCCAGGGCGAGAACAGCTGGGGAAGTGGGGGGTGGGGGAGGGAAGACGGGGAAGGGACGAGGGCTCTTTCGTGCAGGTGCTGCAGTTACATAAACCAAAGCTACACACGGGGCAAAAACCCACCTGAAATATATCTCATCCTCCTGCATTTCTTGACTAATTCTTTTGAAACAATGACACAAGCTGTCAGATTTGATGCTATACATCTGCACGAATTCTTATTCAACCCCGCCATCGGTCCTGTGTATTGGCACGTACTTAGCCTCATTTTTTTTTTCCAGGTGAGAAAACAAAGCTCAGAGAGCTCAGGTTACCTGTCCAGGACCCTCAGGTACTTGGTGGGAGACCTGGGATACTAATCCACTCTATCCATGTACCTTCCACACCTGCCCTCTCCATCTCCAGCTTTTCATTTTATCCTGTTTTTAGTGTCTTGTTAGTTTGTTTGTTTGTTTATTCCTTGTTCACCATTGAGACCTGAAGAGTCTGAAGTCCATGGGCCCTGAAGGGGGTCCGGCAGAACTCAGGATGCTCCTTGGTCCCTCATGCGCATGGCTCCTCCTGGCTGGGTCCTGGGCTTTGGGGCGTGAGCTGAGCGTCGCCAGCTTCCCATGGCCAGGTTCCAGCCCTGAGACACCAACGTCCACAGTCACCTGCATTCGGCCCGGCCCCTCCACAGCTCTGTCAGGTGGCTACTCTCATCCGTCTGCCTTGCTGGCTCTTAAACTGCAGACAGGGAACCAAACTGAGAAAAGGAGGAAAATGGTGCTCTCAACAAAGGGAAAAGCCTCCTCCTTTAGGCCATGTGGCGTGATGACTGAGGTCTGCAAGAGGCATTACCTGGTGATGAGGAGCTACGGAGTCAGGTACAGAGTAGGTTGCGCCCTCTGCCTATGACTGCAGCCCCAGAGGCCTCCGGGGCCTGGGGGTGGGGGGCGGTGCAGGGGGAGTTGTCAGTGTTCAGCAGGAGGCCAAGCAAGCCTGCCTGCCGCCGCCTGAGGGCGAACGGGCGAATGAAACACACGATCAGTGAGAAAGTTTGGCTTCCAGGTATCACTGAGCTGAAGCCACGGTTGCTAAGAGCAAATAAACTACTGCTTGCGACAGGTGCCCCCACAAATCTGATGTTGCCTTTCCTCACTGCGGGCGAGAAGGGACACAGGATAAACCGGTTTCTTGGTAGCAAGCTCCGGGAATACCACTTTGTGTCTTAAAGCTGCTGGCAAGGGTCCCGCGTTTTGGAATCTCTGTGCCACACTGGAAGAAGAGTTCTCTGGGGCCACACGTTAAACACAGTGGGACATGTAATCACGCAAAAAAATCTCATAATGTTTTAAGTAAATTTATCATTTTTAAAAAAGATTTTATTTATTTATTTTTAAAGAGGGGAAGGGAGGAAGAAAGAAAAGGAGAGAAAGATCAAGGTGTGGTTGCCTCTCAAGCTCCACCTGCTGGGGACCTGGCCTGCAACCCAGACATGTGCCCTGACTGGGAATCCAACCAGCAACCCTTTGGTTCACAGGCCTGCACTCAATCTGCTGAGCCACACCAGCCAAGGTCAATTTACAATTTTTTTAAAAGATTTTATTTATTAATTTTTAGAGAGAGGGGAAGGGAGGGAAAAAGAGAAGTAGAGAAACATCCACGTGTGGTTGCCTTTTGCACACCCCCTACCAAGCACCTGCCCACAACCCAGGCACGTGCCCTGAGGGAGAATCAATCCAGCGACTCTATGGTTGCAGACCGGCACTCAATCTACTAAACCACACCAGCCAGCGAGTAAATTTACGATTTTGTGTTGGCCGCATTCACAGCCATCCTGGGCTGCATGCGGCCTGTGGGCCGCAGGCTGGACACCCGGGGAGAGAGCCGCAGCGCGGAGCCGCTCCACCAGTCTGAGCAAGCTGGCAGGGGTGGTCTTCCTGCTGTGTCACCGCGGAGGCAGCCAAGGAGAGCCCAGTCCCGAGACACGCGCAGCAGGGAAGCTGGACCCACCTTCGTTGCCTTTGGCTCAGGCTGAGCTGAGGCCGGGGCTGCCTCGAGATGCGGAGACTGGCATGGCGGTGTTTTCTTCTGACTGCAGGAGTCACGGTTGTTTCACGCTGTGCGCTCCGGCAGTGGCCGTGATCTGTCAGACTCTGGGCGCCTGCTCCTTCCTAGTGGAGAAGCACCCACCGGGAACGGCCACGGTCCTGCACCAGTGCTCACCGGCCACCCCAGCAGCCCGCACTGCTGTGTGGTGTCTGGGCGATGCTTCCACACACCTTGGTACATGAGCAGTACATTTTCAGTGATGATCGTCATCAGAGAGGACATTTGTCCTTATACGTGAGAAAAATAATACAGCCATAATCCCACCTTCCTAATCTGCCAAATATTCTGACGTTTACGTACTAATTCTTAAGGCTTTTTTCTAATTTTTTTTAAGATAGAGAGGGGAAGTGGAGAGAAAGAGAGGAAAAGAGATATTGATGTGAGAGAGAAGCATGAATCGGTTGCCTTCTGTACATGCCCCGACCGGGGACCAAACCCGCAACCCAGGCACGCGCCCTGACCGGAAATTGGGCCAGTGACCTTTGGGTTTGCGGCACGATGCCCACCCAACTGAGCTAGACTAGCTGGGGCTAATTCCTAGACTTTTTGCTCACAGATTTTCTTACATCTGTGGTTCAAGCGTGCATGCATTTGCCGAGTCCCTGCTATGCGATAGTTACAGAAGCAGCCGGAGCAGCTTTGGGATGTTTTGGGAGTGTCCGTTTAACCAAAGGGTAAGCCATTGAAATATTTGTTTAAATGAAAGCAAACATGGTTCTACTACCTGTATTTTGCCGTGTATGATGTGCACCCATGTTTTTGGCCCAAACTTTCAGGAAAAAAAAAACAAACCCTTTCTTTTTAATTTTTTTAATTCAATTTTAATTTGTTTATATTTAGACACCTTTTTTTGTATGGTAAAGGAATTTCAGCATTTATTTTTGTACATATTATAGTACAGGAAATTTTACATAACAAATAATTATTAAACACAAGAACAGATACAAGGTATTTCAGGTTACCACCCATGTGTATAATATGTATCCTTAATTTTTACTCAAAAATTTGGGCAAAAAAGGGCAGATTATACATGGCAAAATACGATATGTAGAGACTGGGAAAATGTGCGTGAACCCAATTTTAATACAAGCTAAGGCTTCGAAGACCAGCTATGAAGCTCCCGTACAAAGCACGTAATCGAGTGGATTAGCAGTGGGAACCCAGAGGAGGCCCTTGCACTCGGCCGAGGTGGATCCCGCGAGAGATGAGGAGGGACAGAGGGAAGAGGTCAGGTTCTCCTAACAGGGAGTGAGAGGACTTGATCTCTGGTGTGACAGGGCGACGGGCAGAGGGAGGACTTGGCGCTTTTGACTGCTTTCCTTGGATAACTTCCAGAAGGCAGATCTGGGGGGCTCTCTGGCCAACCGCGCACTCTGTCCACTGCGATTGCCACGTAATGATGCGGGTAGAATGATAACATTCGCTCTCGTTGGTGGAGTTCTCTCTGCGTGCTGGGCATCGATTGTGCTGATCTGTCCACATGCATCACCCCGGTGAATTTTTACAGCTACCCAGGAGGTAGGTTCTAGCATCACTTTTTTTTTTCCCCATGAAAAAATTGAGGCTCAGAGAAGTCGGGCACCTGGCTCAAGATTAAACAGCAGTTCATGTGTCAGGAGAGCCTTTTCCAATAAGAGGGTCTTTGCGTGAGTGTCCACAGCGGCTCTTTGGTTCTATGAATGTCCACTGAGCATGAGCCCTCTGCATATGCTGTCTTTTTGGATATTAAAAACATACTCCTCTTTGTATGCCTTTTATAAAATTTGAACAACTTGGTAAGAAGTCCTTTTGTTTTTATTTTTATTATATTTTTTTATCCTCACTCAGGACATTTTCTTTTTCATTGCTTTTAGAGAAAAGGTAGGGAAAGAGAGAAACATCAGTATGTGGTCAACGGCAATGGTTGCCTTCGGTATGCGCCTGGACCAGGGATTGTATGTGCCCCACCTGGGGATGGAACCTGCAACCTAAGTACATGCCCTGACCAGGAATCAAACCCTCAACCTTTCGGTTTCAGGACGGCCCCTCCAACCAGCTGAGCCACACCGGCCGAGGCAAGAAGTCCTTTTAAAAGATATTCCACGGGCTGCAGCTTTGCCGCCGATTACTCCAATGTACTTTCTTCTTTTCGTTGAAAGCTGAATGATGAAGCTAATAGGGTTCATGCTGAGAACAGATGTTCTTATTTCTGCCCAGATGCTGCCCATGGCAAGGATTTCCTGCCTCTTCTGTGCTTTCATGTGAAGTGTTTCTGGTTGAAGTGTTCTTGGGGAGGGCTGAAAAATCACGCTGTCCTCCAGCAAGGACCTGGGCACAGGTGGAGGCGGTGTGAAGAAGCATCTGAGAGCACGCCGGCTTCCTGCGGGCATAATACTGCTCCTCCTTGAAAACTGCCTTTGCTCGCGTGTTATAAAGAAACATTCAGATCTTCACTTTTCTGGTTTTTTCCAAGCTAATGTGGCAGTTAACACTTCTTGCATTTTCTGCTTTCTTCTGTGGGATTTATGGAAGGGTTCCCCCCTACATTAAGAATCTTAAAAGACTGTGATAATATCATTCATTTATTTAATATTTATTAAGTGCCTCATATGTGCAAGGACTGGGGTACCATGGAAAGAAGTGGAGGAAAACTAACTCCGAATAAAGGCAAGTCCCGGGAAGTCCCAAGAGCACCCTGTGCGGGAGGCCTCCCCAGGCCTTGACGCCTCAATGTCTTTATCGCCTGCCTTTGGCAGTTGTCACAGTGTCAATAAGTGTTACATTTTTCTGTACACATGTACACAAACAGATATAAACATAAACATATACCTATGCATACAGTATTCACATGTGAACACACACACATATACACATGCACTTAACAGTTTATTACCAAAGCCCTGCATGAACGTTGGATCACGTAGGTAACCGACAGGTACTTAAGTCCCGACAAAGGGCCAGGCGCTATTCTAGGAGGGAGGAACAGAGCAGCGAGCGAACCAGACGCCGTGTCTGCTCTCGTAGAGGTTCCACGGTTGTGGGGGAAGGACAGACGTAAAGAAGACACATGCGCAAAACAGACTCGCATGACGCGTTAGGAGATGCTAATGTGCTGAGGAAGAAGGGAAAGCCGAGAAGGGAGGGAGGTGGCGGGTGTGAGTTAGAACAGTGGCCGGAGAAGCTGAGACGTAAGCTGAGTCCTGAGAGACGAAGTCGCTGCCGGCGGGAGGAAGAGCAAGGAGTGAGTGAGTGCGCACAAGGACGACTCTACACAAGGCATTAAAACACCAAGTACAGACGCTTAGGCAGTACACCGTCGGGGCTCTGACACCCGACCTCGACCCAGTCTCCTCCCCAAGGGCAAGCGTGTGATTCTGTGTCTCCTTCCAGGCCTTTTTGAGACATTTTTCCACTCTTAAAGTGAAATTCATTGGGGTGACATGGGTTCATAAATTATATTGGTTTCAAGTGCACAACCCTGTAACAATCATCGGTGTATGTAGCGTTGTGTATCTTCACACGTTTTTAAGAAACCACGCAATACACGCCCTGCCTGAAGGACTGCTCATTCGTTCATTTCGCAGGGCCGCACATTGCCGCACATCCCCGCACATCAACAGGAACGAGTCTTTTGATTGAGTGGTTCTCTGGTGTCTGTTAACACGCACACGCTTAACTACTCTCCACTTTGGACCTTCCAGCTGTTCTTCAGAATTACCAAAAAAAATGCTGCACTAAATGTCCTCGTACATCTTTATTGTGGTTATAAGCATGTATCTGTACGTTAGATTACTTATCCAAAATTTTCACAAGAAGTAATTTCTCCCAGTGAGAAGGTTTGCAGCGAGTTTCACTGTGACTCGCCTGTTTGGATCCATGCCACTTTGCCAAATCCAGAACATCCTTTTAATAAAAGTTTAGAGAAAAACCCTCTAGGGTTCTTTCCTGACTTCCCTGTCTTCTGCCATATGCCAAAAAATAAAAATTTTTAAAAAATGATTTTCTTGCCAGCAAGTACTTTGGCATAGCCAGAAGCTGAACACCACTGTGGGGGTAGAAAGGAGCAGTTTGCTACAAATTGCATAATCTGGCAAACTTTCCTACTATGGCAGTCATGTGTTTGCAAGATTCGGTGAACTTTCTAGAGGCGACCTCTCCGCCAACAGTTCGATGCAGCAGCACTGTGGCCGCACGGCCGCCTCCCTCCCCATTGGCTCCTCCCGCCGTCCCATGCAGAGCCAGGCTCTGCGCAGGTCATTCTTTCAGGTCCTTGGGGTTCTCTTGCCTAAGGAAACAGGCTTCGCTCCCTCTTGCGCTTAAACCCTTCCCCCTGTAACAAGGGACCTCAGATATGAGCATAGAAGGCCAACGAGGCCACCTCCCAAACTACGGTGGTGTGTGTGTGTGTGTGTGTGTGTGTGTGTGTGTGTGTGTCGGGACCATAAACCTGCGCTGCCTCAGTGACAGACGGAATGCCATTGCGCCTTTTTCTGAGGGGGAGAAGAGTCAAGGATAGCAAACACCCTCCAGCACTCACATTCTGCAGGCACTGGGCTAAGCCCGCCTCTCTTTATTTCATCCCCTAACACCCCTGCAGAGTTGAACCCCTCCCTTCCACACTACATGGGGGGAAATCAAGAATGAGACGGCAGCTGCCCAAAGCACTCGCAACTACAAGGTAAAAGATCTGGGATTGGAAGCTGCGTCGTTTGGACCATGGAGCCCACAGTCTGGGCCACCAGGCACCCTGACTCATTTCCAGTCTGGGCTATGTTTGAGGGGGCTTCACGTCGAAGGGGCTTGTTCTCTGCTTCTTCTCTGGTACAAGGTAAAGCCACAGCCGCCGGCCAGAGAGGCAGAGACCGACCCTGAAGGGGTTCACGATGCTGCTGCTGAGGACCATGACCACGGAGGAGACAAACAGACCCAGACTCAGAGGCCTGGGTGAGAATCCCAGCCGCCTCTTTCTTCTCACTAGCACACTTAGAAAGAAGCATCAAAAATAGGCGTAAGGTTGACAACAACAAAGCTCAGGCCTAAACACACCCAGCAAACAAAGCAAGAAGGGAAAAAGGAGAAAGCCGGTAATGAGACTGTCCAGAAGTCTGCCCGGGCCTGACGCACGCTCAGCAGGGCGTGCCCTTAGAGCTGGGGTGTATCTGCTGTGATTCATCCCCGCTCTCTGGTGGGGAATGCATGTGACAAAATGGCCTCCGTGAAAAAGCTGCTTGACCTTGACTCAGAGGCCACACAGATTCGCTGGTGGCAAGAGGCCGAGGCAGGATCAGGGAAATTTAGGGATGGTAACATCAAACCGTGGTGTCTGAATCCCAGTAACTGACCTGTCATGTCGAGCTCTGGGCATTTAATCCACGGCAGATGTAATACCCGCCCAAGTGTGAGACGATGCAGCAGTAACTTGGTCGTAAATGTCTTGTCTCTGGTCTCTGAAAAAGAGAAAATATCAATAAAAGTTCTTGGCTCACATTAGGACCTTCATGGATGTTTGTAGAAAGTATTGTTGCTGGAATGAGCCCAGCCAGAAAAGATCTCGTCTCCCTCCCCGACTCATAGGGAGCCAGTGAATTCAGTGGAAAAAAAGAGTTCACTGCTTTTTTGACATCGGGATCACTTTTATTTTTGGTGGCGCCTTCCCGTTTACCGAGGGCTCCTACGTCGAGAGCTCATTTTATTTGTGAACAACGCCACAGAGGCATAGAATGCCAGCAGGCAGATCGGAGATCGCCGGTGGTTTTTACAGTCACAGGGCCTGGACAGGGAATGAGACCCAAGCCTGGTCATCTTCTCAGGACACGTGAGCTGAAATCCCTCCAGGAGCTGGTCAACTTAGTTTTTCAATGTTTCAAGGGATTCTACGGGTGCTACATAGCAACAAGGAGAAGATGGTTGGCAAAACACATCATCTAGGACAGTGATGGCAGATGGACAACCAAGCCACTGCTTCTTGGGGCTGAAAGGAAAGGGTGAAGTAAGCTGACGGCAGAGGCCCCAAGCCGGTAGGGAGGACACTTCACCAGCTGGGTAGGAGCGCAGGTTTGGAGGCACCGTCTGGCTTTGCCACAGTGTCCTCAGCTGTCCACTGGAGCGGTATGACACCGTCTAAGGTTGGTGCAGGGACTGAGTGGGCCCCTAGGTGCTGCGTGTCCAGCAGAGGACCTGGAACGGAGGAAAGTACTCACGAGAAGCTATTTTTTAACCACTCCTGTCCCCCTTCTTTCTATTTTGTCCCGTCACCACCATGTTCCCCACTGCCGTTTGCTCAGGGAAGTTCAGGCTCTTCTCCCAGTAACTGAGAATTCAGACCCACTGGGAGGGGCATAGAGATACCTGCGGCATTCAGGGCCAGCCCGCCTGGGGAAGGGATGATACGTTCTTTTCAGCTTAGTGGTTAAAAGCCAATGCTGATTGGCTATGCTGATTGGCCCTTTCTACACATGCAACTCATCCATCCATTCCGTTCTTCACACAGGCGTTTTTTTCCCCACGGCCATTTGTTGAGCCAAGTGCAGACTGGGCCATCTGCTGAGCAGGAGAGAGTGGGAGCCACAGTCAGAAATGACCAGGAAGGACTTTTCCTGAGAGCAGGCTGACCACGGGGTGGATCAACTAGAAAGCACGGGGAGTGACAGCGCCAGCTGATGACGTGAGAAACGGAGGGGCGTTTATGTGAGTCCTTAAGGCAAACCTGCAACCAGAGTCCCAGTTGTTCAGCCAAACCAGAAGGCATGGCCCCGGTCTGGCCTCCCCACAGGCTGGGCGAGGTTAGAATTCGGAGGTCCACACAGGTAGCAAGCCGAGGCCCGGGTGCGGCAAGGGGTGGGTGCTCAGGGGTCAAGGCCTCTGTCATGGTGGCTGAGGGGACAGGCACCTGAGTTTAACATCGCAATCCAAGTACCGCGTCACCAGCTTGCCCTGAGGGGCTGAGACACAGGGCCAGAACCAGGGGCAGGTAAGGAGCTCACCCAACTCCCCACCCCAGTGCACACTGGGAGGGGTTGTGTCCCAGCCCAGGGCCGCCACCCGTACCCCCTGGGCAGGCCCAGGCTAGCAGACAGGTGCTTCCCCTCTAGGCAAAGCACCTGCCTTCAGGGTCTAGAGCCTCCAGCTGAGACCCTAAGGAGAACCCATCAGCTCCCACACGTCCAGATTTATTTTTGATCCTCCTAAGAAATGAGAGGTGAATGAGAACTAATAAGGGGTTTAAGTTGAAAAGCTCTCGATTTCTCAACCCCTGCAAGAGCTGCTGACCCATCAATCACTTCTGCCAGTGACCAGAGGCTTATCTGACCCCAGGAACCAATCACGGTGGCTGCAGGGGGACCCCTCTGCATGGCCCCGGCATCCTTCTCTTCTCTTCTGCTGAATCTTTCGGTGTGCACCTGCCTGGCAAGGTGAAATACAGTCTTCTCAGTTCGTCCAGTTTAAACCAGTACTTGCTGTAGGTGACTGTGGATTACAAATTGGGACTTGCACAAAATGTTCCCGGTGCGCCACTGGGGGTGGGGCAGGGAGAGGGAAATGCCAGTGGGGAGAGAGGTTAACAGTGTGGAAAGAGCCCTGAGCCCGGACTGAAGAGCTCTGAGTTCCGGGCTTTGTTCTGCTGCCCTATTAGCTGGGCCTGGGCTGGTGTCAGCATTGTCGACTGTTACACAGAAATAATACCTGAGTTTTTTATTTGAGCCTAACAATGGGCTATAACGATGAGATAATACAGGTGGGAGGATTTGGGAAGCCAAAAAGTGCTCTGTTCTTTCATTCAAAAGGGTTTGCCAGTATCTGCGTATCGCTAGCTACCGAATGAAACAGGCCAGGCAGGCACCGACAGGCACCAAGGTTGATCTAGCGGAGTCACCAGAGCCCCGGGTGCCTCGAGGGTGAGGCTGGGCCTCAGCTCTCAAGAAAGAAGGAAGCAGAGTGGGGAGGACCAGATGGAGGAGTGGGGCTAGAGCCTGGCAGAGAAACCCAGGCAGGAAGGAGCCGGCAGCTCCCTCGGGTTCACCAGGCAAAGGTTGCCCGCAGGAAGCCGGATGGCCAGGGGTCCAGCATCGCAGATGGGAGCCTGGAAAGCAGAGGCTTTACAGCATCAGGAGAACTGCCAGCCACCTCTGCTCAGGCAGCGTCACTGGACCTCTTTCCACACCAGGTCCCCTTACCACACACACCAGGAAGAAAAAGATGCCCGAGGAGACAGACCCACAGCCCTCTGTAGGGAGTGGGAAATCAAAGGCCGGCTCTCAAACCTGAGCCTGGGACAGAGCGGCCTGCCTCAGGGACTTCCTGGGCACCGCTTGCCGGTCCCACCTGCAGAGTTCCTGCTTCGGTGGCTCTGGGGTGGGGCCCCCTCCCGGGGCATTTGCATGTCTACCAAGTCCCCAGGTGCAGTTCCTCTGCCGGCCGGGGGGAGACACTTAGAACAGAGCTCCCTGTGGCCATCATAAGGAGCTCCTGACCACGAAGAACCCATGAGCTGTAGAAGCCTGTCCGCAGAGCCCCGGCTTCCGGCTCACCGCAGCAGGTGTCCCAGCCTGCAAACCGACCCACCCAGGGCGAGCCCAGCCCAGGGGCCCCCGACGTGGGTGGGTGGCGCCGCTGCTGTCCTCTCCAACACCTGTTACTCTGGGACGTGGACAGAGCACCGGGGCCCTCTCCGCTCTCCCTCCACCCCTCAGGGGGCTCAGGTCAGGCTGAGAACTCACTGCCACGGGGGCACACAACGAGGGGTATTTTTCTTTTTTGGATATTTGCAAATGGAAAAACACCTGCTGCATCACGTTGAGTCCCTTCCCGAATGCTGCGTCTGCCTTTCTTCTAGTCTGGGTAGCGGTTAGGGTCACTGGGTTGCATTGTCCCGCTTTCGGCGGTTCTTCTGCACCGGTTGTATGCCTTAACCGGGAGGAAGTCGGGGTGGCTGCTTTACCACCCCTTCTGGGAAACATCTCAGAAACAGGACCGAAAACACACGCAGGTTCTTGCTCCCCTCCCCTTCGTCCTATCCCTTCCTCCCGTTCACACACGCAGAAGTCCTACGTTCTTCTTTCGCTCCTGTCCAAACGCTCTGCTGGTGGGGAGAGAGATGAAGCAGAGTGGAAGGGAAGTCAGCTGTGAAGCACAGAGTTCGGGGTGCGGCTGGGGCGGGGAGGTCGCTCCGCACTAACGCTCGCTACGGCTGCCTGTCAGACTCATCTGGGAGCTTTGTGTAGCGAACTGCCCGTGCTCAGGACAGGAGATCCTGACCTGAGCTGATCTTGGATGCGACCCAGGGCATTAGACAGTTTGAATCTCCTCAGGGCAGCTCTGATGTGGAGCCGAACCCGAGATTTACGGTTCTAAACCAACTGTTCCAATGCCACCTGGGTGTGGAGGACAGCTGCGTTTTTCTGTAGCTTCCTTTTAACTGCCTCAAGCTACAGTAAAGCAGGCTACAGGCTGCCACCTATGGGGTAGGTGAGAGGCCAATGCCACAACCCTAAGTTTAGGCAGGTAAGTGTAGGAAGTAGATAACTTAGGGCCCGGTGGGCAAGATCAAAAATGCGAGTTCAAAAGGCAGCAACAAATCCTTAGGCTTTGGCCCTGGCCAGGTGGCTCAGTTGGTTGGAGCCTTGTCCTTCACACCATAAGGTCGTGGTTTCGATCCCTATTCGACGTGCGTAAGGAAGGCAACCAATCAATGTTTCTCTATCACATTGATGTCTTTCTTTTTCTCTAAAATCAATAAGCATATCCTCAGGTAAGGATTTTTAAAAAACTCCAGGTGTGGGACCAATTCAAGATAGAGCATGAACCTCTTCAGTGCCAAGAGGGCAAACTACCAATGTCAGATAATCCCAGACCCAGGGAGCTAGTGCGGGATAAAGCTTAATTCTAAAACCGGCCCAAGTCAGGAACCCACCTATCCCATGTCCCAGTGGGACTGAATTCACAGCCAGGCTAGGAGGGCATTGAAAGAACGGAGGTGAAAAGTAGAAAATGCAGAGGAAGTTGTTGGGTTCTCGCGTAAGGCTGAGCAATCAGTTTCATTGTTTTTTTGTTTATTTTCACCCAATTGACGCAATGGCAATGTTTCCAAAGTCCTGTACATACAGCCCAAGATGATGGGGACTCGACCTAACATTGTCTTGGAGCAACAGTCCTTAAACTGTAACAGCCCCTGAGCACTCTCAGGGGTCTTGCTCAAATGCTGCGTCTGTGTCAGTAGGTCTGGGTGGGGCCCAAGAGGCCCGAGAATCTGCATTTCTAACCGTCTCCAAGTGACGCTGATCTGAGAACCACTGTTGCACAGCGAGGACTTCGAGGACAGGGATGGACGGCGTCTACCTGAAATGCACCGAAAAGCTCCTCCCTGGAACCTGGCTCTGCTCTTCCTCGGGTCCCGAAGCATTTAAGGTAGTCTACGGTTTTTACGGGAAGGTTTCATCCCTTGAGAAAAGTCACTTCCTGCAGCCATCAGTACAAGGACAGCATCACGCATGCCCTGAACGATGTCTATTTCCCATCCCCCTCCCACCCTCCCCACATGGGACCCATTGGGAGGACTGAGGTTCCACAGCGAGCCACCTTTGAGTTGACCTGGTGGGGCAAGAACCACGATAAGTAACCTGGTCCCTGGGGGACCGGACAGCAATTCTTTGATACACGAATGTCAACGAGGTTATAATTTTCTGCTGTAGCAGAAATTTCTACACCTGACAGTATTCTTAATATACTTTAATTAAGAGGTTAATCTGGTGTAGAAATTGCTTTTCTCTGAAGCCACCTGAAATCAATTTAAAGTCAATTACAAGTGGTTAGCTATTGTTTATGTGGCTAAAGAATAGAGAATACATTTTCGCTTGTCAGGAGCCATCTGAGCAAATTCTGAATGTTGTGATCCGTGGAGAGTCTGAAGAACTGAGTGTTCTTTAATGGGCGTAGAGAAACCATTAGAAAATGTAATCAGTCATATTTGGTGACTTGACCTTGGGACGCGGCTAGAAGAGGGTCTAATCATTTCTGTCCCGTCAGTGCCACCAGGATCACTTTGCTAAAATTAATTGGTCATTTCATTACGTGCTTTCTGAGAGCCTAATATACCCTACTTGATGGAATATAAATTGTAAAAATAATCTGCAAATGACATAACAAGCTTCAGAATACATTTGCCTTCTCTCTCTTTAGCACAGATTAAATCTGACAGCTACTTTCAGAAGGATCAGAATTGCTGAACTCCTCCTATAGTTTAGCATGCTCGAGTTTTACAAAGAGGAAAAAAAAAATCTATTGCACAACCCGTGTCCAAGTCTAAAAATTTGAATTGCAACCAATTTTCCATCAGTAAAATGTAGACCTAAAAAGAGGCCTGAAGAGGTTTTCTAGGGCTTAAGTGCATTATTTTATTCAATTGTTTAGTAAGGTACTTAGCCGCTATTAAATATTTGGATGCGTGTCAGAGACAAGGAAGCTGTTTTGAATTCTCTCCAGTTCCGTGCTAAGTATGTGGAACAATTACATGCCTCTAACAGGCCGGCCAGCCCGCTAACGTGATAGCCCTCAGCCTGCTTGAACAATGCACGACAGTGCGCTCCGCGGATTATCGGCCGGTTAAAGGTTTCTTGTCACCCTTCCAGGTGTCAAAACGAGGAATCCCATTACCTCCCCTGTTGACGTGCATTCTTCCGGGATCAGGAGACCCTGCCATCCCGGTGTGCACGTTCCATGACATCTGGGTAAAGTGAAGAAAGTCTTCCTCTAGAGCAGCCCTCTGCCCGGCTCAAGAGTTCTTTTACATCTTTGCCTTTGGGCTGACACTTCCATACTTAAAATAAACCTTCCAGGATTTCCTTCCGCAAACGTTGAATGCTTGACTCTTGAGAGAGACCATCTCTTCCTGCCCTAATTGGCATACTGAGGGGAGACCACATTTTCGAAGCCTGAAAAGAAAGCAGAATGATAGAGGGGCTGAGAGTGGTGTTTTGCATGAGACTGGGGCCGCCCCAGATGCCAGGATGGTGAAAAAAATGCAGCTGTGAAGAGTTTAAGATCTCTTGGGATCTGAGTTAGGGGTGAAGCTCGGCTGTAGGGCCATGCTTATTACCTTAGGGCTCTGACCAGACCGTGAGCGTTCGAATCCTGGCTCTGTCACTTGGGCACACGCCTTAGCCTCCCAAACCCTCCCTTTCCCCAACTGTCAAAGGCAGAAACAATGCAGATCAAATGAAGTGACATTTTATGCAGGGAGGGTCCAACCTTTTGGCGTCTCTGGGCCACACTGGAAGAGAAGTTGTCTTGGGCCACACATTAAATTCACTGCAACACATGATCACACACACACAAAAAATCCCATAATGTTTTAGGTAAATTTACAATTTTGTGTTGGGCCACATTCACAGCCATCCTGAGCTGCAGGCTGGACACCCCCGCAGAGTGCCAGGCATGTACACTCACTAAGCTCTTCGTTCTAATTAAATGAAGCATAAAATGATTTGATGTCTCTCTTTTCTGAGCCCTAAACAGGGGTGCAGGATTTGAGAAGGATTTTTTTTTCCCTGCCTTGCAAAATATTTGATATGAAAAGTCTTAGGAAGATACCAAAATGGAGCTGGTTTTGATTTTTTCATGTCCCCCATGCCCGTTGTGACACCTCCTCCTGGGGTGAGGACAGAGTGAGGGCCAGGGAAGGTTTTCGAGAGGAGCTCTGCATGCGGCAGTCGGGGCCTGGGTGAGGGGGGCCCTCGGCTCAGCCATAAAGCAGCCGTGTGCAACTGAGAGCAAGAAGTCTGTTCTCGGGGCTCAGTGGATTTGTGCGAAACATCAGGCTTGAACAGAGGACCGCCGAGGTTGTGAAGAGCATCTCCGTGAGGACATTTCCTGACCCACACCCAGGACACAGTCCGAGGGCAAAGTGGCGACCCCACATCCGCGGCTTTCAGCCTCGGGTCGCCCGACCCCTTCGCTCATGGCCCACATGGTCTCGCGTGGGTGGCCACACGTGGGTGGCTGAGTGGCAGGGCCACACAGCTTTTAAAAGTCATGCCTCTCTTTGAGGAACATAAAAACGCCACACTTCTTCAGTTTGCATCATCCTGGAAGATGCTAACAAAGCTTCCGCCTTACCCCCAACACCCCAATGCCCCCTTTCCCACTTTATGATTTGGGGAGCAGCTGCTCTGTGGCACCCCGTCCTGCTTTTCTCCAACTGTCCACCCTCAGCAGAGGTCACGAAAGGGCATCCGAGGCCCAGATTCAGCCCACAGATGGCATTACTTTTTCCCCCTCCCCCAAAAGAATTTCCAAAATTTGAAGTTACTTCCCAGCATGTAGCAACCAGAAGATTCCACAGGAAACCCACATCTCCAGCTTCTTTTGAAAAAAAAAAAAAAAATCACAAAGAGAAACGTATGACCAGAACGTCCCCAAGAAGCAAGACCTGGCTCTGGCCCCAGCAGGAGAAGAGTCTGGCCACGAGTAGGAAGGACGCCAGCCTTCTGCCCCCACTCGAGTGTCTCAGCTGAGTGCTGTCCCCTGTGAACCTGTCTGAACCTGCACGGGACCCTCAGGTTAACCAGGCACCTTGAGAACGCCACTCCCGCCCCTGGCCTGCTTCACTCCTTCCAGTCCCCTGCCAGGCCCTCCAGCCATCTGGCTGCCTGCCCCTCCGCCCGGTTCACACAGGAAGTTGAACCTTTAAGAGTCCCAGTTCTTCAAGATCCAATCCTTGCGAACATTGCCAATCCCTTGAACCGGATTCACACGTTGTTGAGATTCAAATAAATTATGCGTCACTGGGCAAAAGGTGCTGAGCGCCTGCTCTGCTGGGAACACAGGACCACAGGATTGAGGCTGGCCCAGAGGGCTACCCCAAGAATCTGGGAGTGGGGTGCTGGGGATGGACGGAGGACTGACCGCTTTCAAAAATCTTCCTGGAAGTAAGTGGGAGGCAGGGTGAACTCTCTCCACATGGGGACTCTCCTGCTGCCCAGCCTAGTTCCACAGGTTCTTGGGGGCACGGGAGCTCACCCCATGGCAGCAGTGCCACGGAGGCGAGGCCTGGCGCCACCTCGGCGAAATGCATTTCAGGGCAGAAGCACACGCAAACAGCATGCTGCCCGGGACTCGACCGGCTCGGAGGCTGGGCTGCCTTCCTGCTCTGAATTTCTTTCATTCTGGTTGCCTTTGCTGTCCCGTAAGAACGGTGCCTTCCGGCCACCCGCGAGGAGGCTCCATCGCTGGTGGACTGGCGGACACTTGCATTTGACTTTCCCCGTGATACACCGCAGCATATTTGCCCCTCGGGGCCCGGTGGGTCCTGTTTGAAGCAACCCTATTAGAACCACGGCATCACTTAAGCAAACCCAGTGAGGACAATGCCACGGTGCCTCACGTCAGCCCAGGAGGTGGAGGTCACTGTGCCGGTCAGTGGCTGACCTCAGAAAGGGTCAAAGGCCATGAAATCGGCATCTCCGTGGTAAAGTCAGGGCGGCATTACTTTGAGTTAAGTCATTCACTTGAGGACTCGGCTACTGAACTGCAGGCAAGAGCAGGTGTCTGCAGGCGGAAGGGGATTCCGAGACCATCTGCCCTGGCTGAGTCACGTGGTGAGAGGTTTCACTCCTGTGCTAAACACCTGGACAGGTAGACTTTCTGCTTTCTGCTCTGAAAGCTCTCGCTAGCTCCATTTCCCTAGAAATATCAAGCCTACGACGCCACATTAAATTCCTCTGCCAGCCGAACCGTCTGACATGAAATTTGGGGGTTGAATCATTTTGTCTCAAAGGGAAAAAAACAGGTCATTTGCTCTTCCTCTCCATGACTCTCTCGTTCCCTCACTGGGTGCTGCAGCCAAATACGACGGGAGGAGTCGAGTGTAGCTTGCGCTGTAGGCAGAGGAGATGGGAGGTCTGGCGTCTCCCCGAAAGCTGTCGGAATAACTTGTCCCTCAATCAGTTAAAAACACAAACTCCGCCATTCTTATGCGACTATTCTACCCGTATTTTCTCCTCTAACCTTTGGTGTGTATGTTTATACGGTGGTAATGAAAGTCAAAGCGCAATTTCTCCTTTGTTCTGTTAGCTGTATCCACTGGTGGCAGGGGCTGCCTTTTCAACGACTGGGTGGCGGTCCGGAACATGAACAGCCCACCGTGGCAGACTGCAAAAGGGCCCGAATTCTGCGCCTCCCCCGTTTCGGGGTCCTTGGCAGTGCCAGGCTGCGGCTCCTCCCATCAGGGGGCAAAGTTCATTTTCTCGCTCTCAGAGTCCGGGCCGACCTTGCGGCTTCCTTTGGACAAGGAACGTGGCAGAAGGGATCACGTGCAGATTCTAAGCTTGTGCCTCGAGACGACTTGCGTGCTTCTGCCGGTCTTCTGGGAACGCTGCTGAAGATCATCATCACGAGAAAACTCCTAAGCTAGCCTGTTAGAGACTGAGACGGCACGAGCGGGGGTGGGGGGTGCGGACCAGGCAACCCGACCACCGCAGCTCACCTTTCACGGACCAGTGGGCTCCGGGTTGACCAGTCAGCTGAGCGCAATTGCATGGTGGAGTCCAGCTGAGACCAGGACTTGTTGTTTTAATGTCAATTCAGTGCTTGCTGTTTTAAGTCAGAGAGTTCGGGCTGGTCTGTTATGCAGCGGTAGCTCGCTGCCTTAGAGCCGCAATTCTCTTAACTGTCTCCCCGTCATTGTTTATGTGGGTGTTTCCAAATTGTCTTGATTATAAAATGATGCTGTGATGAACTTTTTGGTACAAGTCTTCATTTGATTAGCAGGAAGCTCAGTTACGGTGTGTGCCTTTACCTCGATGTTCCTCTAACTCTTCCCCTCCTGCCTCTGTCTTCCCTTCCATAGCTTACTTACTGTTTTTATCTTTACTCTAATGGTTCTATTATACTTATGGACTTTTGCAAGTTCCTTTGAATGCTCCTTGGTGATACTCCTGCACTATCCGGGCTACCTAGGCCTCTGGGACAATCTCACTAGTTCTGACCATTGTTGGCCTCAATGAGAAAACTAGAACTATGACCACAGAGTGTTGGAGCCTGGCTGGCCCTTCACTCATTTTGCAGAGCAAGTGGAACTCGGAAAGTCTGCCTCCGGGAAGGGTGTGCGGTGGGGCGTCTGCAGGGCCAGCTCTCTGGGACAGAGGCCCTGACTCAGGTCGCGTTTGAATTGGACACAGTACGTCCAGTACTTGAACTAAGAATGTGAATAGCGGTCCCTCGGTCATTTTACTCAGCACGAGGGTCTTCATGACGAAGAGAAAGATACTAGAACATTTTTTTATTCCGTGTTGGAAGTTGTATTTTCCAAGCATTTTTTTTGGCATGTGCCCCTTCTTCCCCAAATCTAAATAAAGTCCAAGAGGTTGGTGAACTAATTCTTAGTTTAAGTCTCGAATGTTAATGTTCTTATGTATTTATATAATTTCACTTTCTTGAGTCACGCCCACTGAAAAGCCAAAGCCGGGGCTATTTGGTCGACTCTCCCTACCCAGTCATCCTGAGATTCCGGACTGAAACACTGACAAACTCCCCGTGGTCCCCGCAGGGCTCACTCGTCACTTTCACGTGAATGGGGAGGGAGACAAAACACCCTGCGTTCGTGTCCTCCCAGGCCCCGCCCCCCGCCGCACCAAGCAGTTGGAGTCTCAGGTTAGGATCCTGTGCAACAAGGGTCATGAGGCCCAAGGGACTCAGTGTGTCCCTCTGCAGCCAGTGTGACCCCCCATTCCTCTGGACCCTTCCTGTACAGCATTGTCTGGTGAGACCCAGAGCCGTCCTTTGCCCCCGAGGCCCAACCAGAGCAGGCCAGCTCAAGTGACCCTGGCTGCAAAACTGCACCCTCTGCGTAGGAGTCGCCACACATCATAAAGTGACATCTCCCCAACGAAACAGCTTTTGGTTTTGTTTCTGACTTTTTTATTGTTGTTCAGTTACAGTTGTCCCCATTTTCTCCCATGACTCACCCCTGCCCTGCGCACCCCCACCTCCCACATTCAACCCCCACCCCACCCCACTGTCCTCAGGTCCTTTACACACGTTCCTTTGCTTGCCCCTTCCCCTTCTTTCTCCCATTGGCTCCTCCCACCGCCCCCGCGCCCCTCCCTTCTGGTCACTGTCAGTTTGTTTTTATTTCCACGTCTCTGGTTCCGTTTTGCTTGCTTGTTTGTTTTCTTGATTAGTTTCACTTATTTAACGATCACTGTTCGGTCTTTATTAAATACGGGAACTTAGCTGAATCAAGGAACCCTGTAACATATCATTAATAATAAGGTGAACACCAAAAAGCTTTCAAATTTTTTTGAAGCCTGTTTTATTTTTTCCTTAAAGGGATGCCTAGTGAACCATCTCAAATCAGATAGATATGTAACACGTTTTATTTAAAGAAACTAAAATCTCGAAACGTTCTCTAAACCAACTGATTAATCCCTTCCCACCTTTTCTTTAATTTATTAATTTTTTTCTGTCCACAAACTGGATTCAGCTGTGAACAAAGCTGCTGTTTCCTGGTCTCTGCCCTTACTTTACTGGATGGTCAGCAGGCGTTCGCTCTCCTGTCTAAACAAAAAACGTGCGCAGAGTGTGGGCAGGACAGAGTCGGAGGCGGGGCTTGTCCTGAAGCCGTGGGGAAGCCCCAGGGTATTGTCTCTGGTGTCAGATGTCACCTAAAATCGTGGACAGGTAATTTAAGTAACGACAGAAACAACGAAGATACTGTTAGTTCACATTTATTGATGTCCTTTATAGATGGTCAATAAATCTGCCTCTTCTTTTGAAAGACTTAATTATCCCTTTATTTCCTAATTCACATGTAGTGAATGACTCTATATAGGCATTCAATTAGATTCATTCATTCATTCATTGGTACCTTCTGTGTGCTGCTAAGCAGCGACTCATATGTTGTAAACATGAAAAAAAATCCCTGTTATTCTCAAAGAAGTTTATGTTCTAGGGGGTGGGGGTCAGACACCAGACAAATCTACGCGCGTCCGGTGCTGCTGAGTGTCATCAGGGCAGAAAGAGCAGGGAACAGTGGTAGTGACTGAAGCAGAACCACAGGAGTGAAACATGTGTGAAGTGCTCAGGGAGTATGCATATACATTTTTGCTTTAAAGTTTTGAAATTGCTGATGTTTTCTTGCCCCTTAGAGTAAGTTCAGATCATCTCAACCCCGTGAGGGCGGCAGCCCGGACATTCAGACCCACCTTGCCGGAAGCCCCCTCGCCGAGCGTTTGCCCACCCTGACAGGCAGCTTCCTTTCTGTAGGAAAGCAAAACCATCTGAAGAAGTAGGAGCCTGTGGCCCTGGAGGTCACCTTGTCCTTAACTTGTAAAACACCCTCGGCAGCCCGTCAGGAGGGGTTGACAGATGACTCATCTGTGTTCGTGCCATTGTTGCTTCCTGTTATTGTTTTTCTCCTCACATTTTAGTTAATTATTTGTTGGAGTTAGGTTCAACACTCATGTGCTTTATTAGGCCTTTTCCTACAGAGTCATTTGGTCCAAACCTTTGGTGAAAATGGAGGTGTGGGGGGGTCTCTGTTTGTGATATGAACCCCCTCCTTTGTCAAGGGAGCCACGTGCAGGGGTGAAGCATGAATAGATCCAGTTTGTAAAACAGAATCATAAATATCCAAGGTCGGAGGACAGGAGGTGCCACTCTTCACGCAAGCAAATTCACCTTGAGGGCTCCGTTCCTACTCGGAAGTTACTCTGAAGTTTAAAATAGTTCCACACGAGCCATTGACCAAAATCCGCCTCATTAAATAACGAGGAAGGACAGAACCTGGGATTTAAGGATAAACACCAGAAGGGCAGACACCAGACTCTACCAGGATTTCAAAAAGCCAGACCTGCTTACAGAGTACATTCTAACCCAAAGTTTCTGAGCAGAGGGCCACTCCTACGATCTAGAGACACAAAGGGAACAGCTTAATAAAACTCTTCTATTTCTTAGCCAGGGTGAGGCACCATCAAACAGCAAGAGGTCTTTAGCAAGTCCTGCTTGCTTTGCTTCTTTCTTTTTTTTTTTTTCCTCTCTTAAAATTCCTCCTTCTGTGCTTTGCAGCAAACAGGAGGCACTCTGGAGCTGACGTGCTCTGTCTGAATTGGGAAGCCTTCTTGCTAGTCTGTTGATCAGAAGACTCTTTGTCCTGAAACACAGAAAGAGGTAAATCGCACCACCGCCGACAGCCTGCTTCTGACCAGGCTCCAGATGAAACTTCAGACCAGACTGGAGCCCTTTCAAAGCCTGGCCAAGCCTAGGCTGGGCTCTGCCTGCAGAAGCAACTAATGACTTGCTGGTCATCACCCAAGAAAGAGAAGCCTGCAGACACTTGAAACAGGGCTTTGGAAATCAAAAGGAAGTTTCTTCTCTCAGTTCGTCTCCTCACCATCTGGCTAGCTTTTACAATCCTCATTGCGCTGTGAATTTTTTTTTATGCCATAGCTTTCTGCTAATTAATTGCAATTACCAAGAACAGGAAATTTCAGCATGATCAGATCATGTTTACCCAGAATGGCAAAGCCAGAGAACTGTTCTTTAAGAGACATTCTTGGGACCGTTGACGTTTAAAAGCTGGGTGGAACCTCTGCAATCCACTGGCTCAAATTGTTCACTAATAGATGAGGAAATCTGTGTGAACTAGCCCAGGTCTGACAGCTACTTAGTAGCAGAGAAAGGGCAAAAACACCAGCATCCACATTCCTAGGGCCGTGATGTTTGCAGTACACACCGCTGCCTCTAGAACTGGTTCAAACCAGAAGCAGCCACTCCTCTCCGTTTGGGTGGCTTCATCAAATGCAGGGTGGAATCTGGTCAAAACGTCTCATTGCATCATCACCTTGCTTTGAAACTCTGAGTTCTTTGGACATAGAGTTCTTGTCTATGTGCTGTGAACCAATAAATTCTCTGGAAAAAGAAAATCAGTCTGCACACTTGGCTGGTGCCTTAAGGAAAAAAATCTGGGTGATTGAATTTTTTAAATTAAATTAAGCAGCTGTTTTTTTGTGTGTCCTGTGGACACTCATATTTGGTTTAGACAAACCTGCCCAAAGCTGAGATGGGGACATCAAATTGTACGGAAATTGTGCGGTGGCTCTGTCTCTGCTGCAGGTGACATTCCAATGACCAGGGGGACAGGTAGCCTTCACGTTTCAGCCCAGTGGTTTTTAATCCATCAAGCTACCTTTTCACTTTGGAATTGAAGAATTGTTTCTCAAGTGAAATGTTTATGTGTGATCTCTACACATACAACAGGTATGGTTAGATGTTTATGTTTAGAACAAATTCCCCCTGTCTAAAAACAGTAAGTGAGAAGAATGGAGCCGTCTCCGTGAGCCGGCATCTGGAAGTGAGAGTTGGGGGAATCCGTGCTGGTGTTAGAGTGGCGTCAACACGGACTTTATTTCTGCCCGTGGACTTGCTGGCACTGAAAGGTACTCATCCGGCGTATCAAGTGCCCAGCACGTAACTGAACCCGCAGGGCCGGCTGCCTGCCTCCAGGAAAGATGAACTCACGGGGCAGGTGCTGGCGGGAAAGGAGAGAGGTTTATTCAGGTGCTGTGACCTGGGGGAATGGTGGACTCCCTCTCATGTACCATCCCCCCTTCCTGGTTAAGCTGTGGTTCTTACCAGGATAGGGAGAGAAAGGCTGGTTTTTGGGGTTTTTTTCCTGTCCAATTTATCTTATGCTGCTAGCTTTTGGCAGGCTCAGGCCCTGTCCATTCATCTTTCCTGCTTCTGGTATGCTCAGTGTAAGAAACTTCCCCCACCATGCCCTGCCTGGTGTGGCCCTGTTGGTTGGAGGGTCGTCCTGTAACCGAAAGGATGCAATTTGATTCCCAGTCAGGGCGCATACCCAGGTTGCAGGTTCAATCCCCGGTCCAAGCATGAACATGTGCGACCCCCAGTCTGGATGCACAATCCTTGGTCTGGGTACTGATCCCCACTCTGTGCACGGATGGAGGCAACCCATCATGCTTCTCTCTCACATCCATGTTCCTCTCTTCCCTCCTCCCTCTCTCTAAAAGCAGTGAAAATGAAAATGTCCTCAGGTGAGGATAAAAAATAAAAAAGAAACTCCCCCTCCATCATCTTGACTAACGGGAGAGCTCCCTGGTGTGCTGACTCACTGTCTACGGTAAAAATCGTACCCTCGTAATCTCTCAAGGGTAAATGGATGGAGGTCTTGTCTTCTGTAATTTCTTCCTGCTGTCAAGCAACATAGTTTGGCCTATCCCCCAGGTCTGGAGAATCTTGCTGTCTCCTAAAGGGAGAAGGTGTCAAGCATGGAGGGAAGCCTTACAGGAGGGAGAAGGATTGCTGTCTTTGGAAGGTGGCACATGCGGGGTCTGGAGAAGGGCACCGCCGGACAAGTGAAGCTGGTAGACTGCTTCAAATCTCAAGCAGCGGTGTTGCAGATGGGCCTCCGACGTTAGACCTACTACGTAGACAAGCAATTAAGTATTCAGTGAGGGGAAGTCTCATAGTTTAGGGGGAACCGGAGTGAAATCAGAAACTGGAGAGACTGAAGGACCCCTGTAATCGAATCCTGAGTGGGGCTTTGAGTGGTGTACCCGCCATTGGGATAAATTTACTGAGGAAGCTACTGTCTGGGAAAAACAAAATAACGTAAGAAGTAGCATTGTCACTGAGCTCTGAGAGGCACTGTCCTTTTCTAAAAGAGAAATTTTAAATCTCTTTCAAGAGTGCAAGCCCAGTTTCTTTTGCAGTACTGACAGCAGCAAACTCCAAGTCCTCCTCAGCTGGTACTGGCTTTATCTGTGCGTGGTGGACCTAAGGCTCGATTCTCCTGAGAAAGGGTTGTCGGCATGACTGCACAGGGACTGGCCCATTGCTTGGCTGGCTGCTGTGCAGGACCTGAGTCTTCCAGGTCATCGGTAAGACTTGGTCTCCCAGCTGGCATGGGTGTAAAGTCCATCAGACAGGTAGGTAGACCTGCAATGAGCACACTTGTACAAAGTTGTTAGTGTTTGCCCTAAATGTTGTATGAGTTATTTGATTTTTTTATTCGTTTTCTAAATCTAAAGGAGGCGCTCCTAAAACAGAAACTTGGCAGGGTCTCCCATAAGCTATTTCAAAAGGGCTGAACTGAAGACTGTGGGGCGCTACCCTGATCAGGAGCAAGAAAATGGGGAGCACCTGGTCCCATTTCAAATGTGTTTCCTGGCATGTTTTTGCCAGGGTCTTCCTTACTGTGTGTTCCATGTTCTCATGAACATGATCTACAGGGAGTCTTCCCCATAGATCAGGGTGTCCAAGATGCATGTGGTTTCCATTGAATCTGTAGTTCCCATCCTATCACCTGGGAGATCTCTGAAGTGAACGATGGCCCATTGTTGCTTTGAATGCTGTAAGGAAGTCCAAACCTAGGGGTTATTGTTTCAGTAGAAGTTTTGCTACCTCAGTTCTCTTCTCAGTTCTAGTGGGGTATGCTTACACCCATCCAGGAAAGGTGTCTACAAAACCTAATACAAATTTAAAGTTTTCTGTGGTTTTTAGGTATCTGTGTTAAGTCAACTTGCCAGTCTTCAAATGGGCATATCCCTTTATATTGTACCCCCTTTTCTGTTGGGGGAACCATCTCTCTTAGGAGTGTTTTCAGGGAACATCTGACAGGCTTGGATAATCTTCTGAATGGCCCTTTGTAAATAAGGGCCCCTCAAATGAAGTGGATCTCTCTGCTTCCTGTAAGGTGTCACAGGTAGCTGCCATCGCCAAGACACATGACAACCATCCTTTCTTCATGTGATCTGGTTTCTTTGAGGGGCAGGCTGTGGGTTGAGAGGCACTTTCCAGGGTCTGGGTTAGTACCCCAAGTTTAATTTCTTGCCCTTCATGAATGCATAATTTGAAAGGTTTCCATAAATAGGGAAATCCTAGTGCAGGGTCCAAAACTAGCTTTTCCTTCCAGGTGTCAAATGCTGTCACACGGTCTCTTGCCCATCAAAGGGGTTCAGAGTCTAGTCTTTTCAAAGCATTATACAATGGTTTTGCAATAAGGCCAAAGTTTGGAATCCAATTTCAGCAAAGCCCTGTAATTTCTAAGAATCCACAAAGCTACCTCCAATTCTTTGGGATTTTGATTGTCACAATGGCTTGTTTTCACTCAGCCATCAAGATCCTAGTGTCCTGTTTCAGCTGGAATCTCAGATATGCTACCTCCTGTTGGCAAATCTGGGCCCTGCGAGGCGAGAGTTTATATCCTTTTTCTGCCAAATGGTTCAGGATCGTGATGGTGTTAAGCAAAGAGTCTTTGTACGTATTGCTAGTGATTTGTCAGCCATCTACATATTGTAGAAGAATTCTTGACTTTAATTGAATGTCCCTTAAATCTTTTGCTGATGTTTCCCCAAATGTGGTCAGGGAATTCTTAAATCCTTGTGGAAACACAGTTCAACAGTATTGGAGTGTGGCTTTAGTTACTGGGTCCTGCCATTCAAAGGGAAATCATAGTTGAGCCTATCCATCTATTGGGGTGCAGAAATAAGAATCCTTCAAGTCTAGGACTAAAAACCATTTGCTCTCCCCAGGCACCATGGCCAACAAAGTTTAAGGGCTGGAAACCATAGGATGAATGTCCTGAATAATGTCATTTATGGCTCTAAGGTCCCATATGAATCGATATTCATCAAAGTGAGGCTTTTTGACTGGCAAAACGGTAGTGCTAGAGGGAGACTGGCGTGGCCAAATTAACCCTGATTTTAAGAAGTTTGGCGATACTGGCTGAATTCCCTTGAAAAGCTTCCTTTTCAAGGGATTCTTGTTTCTTCCATGAGATCTGCACCTTTTCTTTCCAGTTAGTTTTTATGGGTTGCATGTTAACCACCCTACCTGGAGTTCCGTCAGCCCAATGGCTCATTCGACTTGTTCGTAGAACTCAGGTGAGAAAGCTTTACCTCTGGGTTCTTCCAGAAAAGTCAGGAATACCTGGAGCTGGAGAGCATATTCTGGTGGGACTCCTAAACATAATTGCTGCTTCTCAGGGGAAAGGTTGTTTGTGCAGGCAATTTACCAAGTAAATCTCAGCCCATCAATAGGATGGGGGAGTCTGACCTGGCCCAGGGACCAGGGACAGATGGATGACTCTTATCTTGTGAGCTTGATAAAGGCAGGAGCTGCATGGTAATTCAGCATTTCATCCACTCCTCCCTGGAATGACTTTAACAAAGCAGCCATCCAACAACTATTGGATGGATTAGGAGGTAATGAGTTTGTGCGTAATGAGGTTAACTAATGGTGGTCCCCTGGGGAGCTCGGAGCAGCTGAGCGCTGAGGCCAAGTCAGGGAGGTTAACAGGATGCTTAACTGTAATGTTAGGAGTGAGTTAGAACCGAACGTCAGCCTGCTTCATGCAGACTCTTCCTCCTGTGGCATAGTTAATTAATGACATTCTCTTATCCATGTGGTCATCGGGACAGAGAAACTTTCAACCCCACCCCCTAGCTTTAATCTCTTCCTCTTTCAGCCAGAGACAAACCTGGTAGATTTTATCTTCTACATGGCCCTTTTGGCCTCTTCAGTTTTCTAAAATCTCTATCAGGTTGATCAGCTCCCCGGCTGGAAAGCTTTCAATGGCTCCCCAGCACCTGTCGGTTAAATGTCAAACTCCTTTGCGGGCATTCAGGTCATGCTCATCATCCACACCCACTGCCCCACCTCACGTGACCCTTCCTTTACCTACATGGGGGACACAGTTCTCTGTGACCTCCGACCTTTTGCTGGTATTACTCTTCTGTCTGAAACACCTTTGCATACGCTGCCTTCTGGGCCTTTCTCCCTGTGGACCGTGTTCCCCAGTGAGGCAGGTACCACGTCTCTTTGGCTCATCATTCCATTCCTGGGGTTTTAGCCTAGTGTTTAGCACAAAATATGTGCCCAATAAACACTTCTTTTGTTGAACAAAAATATAAAAAGACTGATAAATATGATGTGCCTTGCATTAAAAATAAAATGTATTTTTATTACTAGGAGATGATAGACTGAGGTTGCTTGATTCTGTTTGGGACCGTACGGAGTAGCAAACAGGGAGATTATTAAGACATAGTCTCCACGCCTTTCGAGAGCTGGAAATAATCTGGGCTGGCAGGAAAGGGGAAAGCTGTCAAAAGAACAGGCAGACTACAGAAGGTAAACCCTAGTAGTGGTCTCCTAACTGGATGACCTGCCCATGATTTCTGCCTTCTCCAATCCAATTAGCACGTGTTCCTGGGATTCATCTCCTCAAGTGCCCTGTTGGATATATCAGCCCTTATCTTAAAAACCTAATGTGCTGTGATCCTTGTTACCTGGAGAGAGAAGCCCAAAAACGACCTGTTAAAATCATGTACTCTTCCCAAAGGATCCGGTCCTTGGTTGCTGTGGCCTGCCCTCGTGGGGTTCTGCCTTGCTTCCAGGAGCTTTGCACACCCCAGCAGCTTGTGCTGGTGTGTGGCTGGAAGGATGCAAGGAGTCCCGGCAGACGGAAGGCAGCCATGTTGTCCTGGGAGCAGCCACCCTCTGTGCTGCAGAGGTAAGTCTGTTTGTTTGGTTCCTAGGAGGCAAGTCTGACCATCCCAGACCCAACTCTGTTCTCTATTTCTTATGACCCCCTTCTTGCGCCAACCACCTCATCACAGCTTACGTTCAGGTCCCTTCTGCCTGCAGGAGCCTCTGGAAAGTAACTGAAGCTCTCTCTCCTGGCCTCTCCCAGCCCTACAGTCAGTGCCTACTACAGACTTAGCTTCCCTGTCTTCCCAAGTCCGCTCCTTCCTGGTACAGCATTTAGAGCTGGAAGAATCACCCAGGAACTTGTTAAAATGCAGGTTTCCCAGCCTTATCCTTGGGAAGCAGGCATTTAAAATCAGCATTCCGTCTGATATTGACGCATAGAGGCTGAGAACCGCCGTGAGCGTGGCCCCCAACACTCCGCCTGCACAAACACGCATTCGTTCCCGTCCTCATCGGACGCTCAGCCACAAAGACAAGCATTTCTTCCACAGCAGAGCTTTTATAACAAGAATCGCAGATGTTGGGATCGCTTCACTAGAAACAATGGGTTAATCTGCTGTTAATAGCTGCAATCATTTGTGTTCTAAAACCATCCAGGTGTCATATCTCCTTAAGGAAAAAAAAATTGCTCCTACCCATGCCACACAGCTGCTTGGAGAAGCTTTGTGATTTACTTGGCTCATCAGTGGATGATAATGATGAAAAAATTAAATTAAATTTTTAAAAAGGAAATCTGCCCTGTATGGGAAGGAGAGAAGAAATGCCTCACTTAAGCTGGATTGGGTGAATTTGTTCAATGATGTTTCGCTTTTTTAAGCTATGTTCTTATAATCTGTTTTACATTTCAAAAGGAGAAACATCGTTTTCTAATTGAAGATCTCAAAATTTAGCCCTTAAGGCCCTAATGAGATTTTTGATAGCTAACTATTCATTAGAAATACAACTCTCAAAGTATAGAGGACAAATTGTATTGGTTCATTTAGCCTAGCAAGTGGCAAATGCTAAGGTTAGGGACACAGTGACGGAATCATAAACAGGACTTACTTTGTTAGCTTCAAAGGGTTTACCAGAATTAATGGGTGAGACAGATGATGATCGCATTTTACCAAATTAAAGAGAGGGGCCACGATACCATACGTATATGGTCTCATAAATCTGAATGTGAGATTATTCTTTACATTCCTCGGTGTATTGTTCCCACAGCAATTCACCACTTCGGTCAGGCTGACCTACGCTTCACCCCCAGCCTTGCCCTGTAACTTTGCGCCAGCTCTCTCTAGTTCACGCAACTTCCCGTTCTCGGAATGTTGTCTCTCTGCTGTTCTACCGTCTGAGCATAACAACCTCTATCCAAGATCCAGTTAATGTTCTACCATCTCCGTGAAGCCAACTGAAAC
Organism: Anoura caudifer; assembly: GCA_004027475.1. Classification (NCBI taxonomy): domain Eukaryota; kingdom Metazoa; phylum Chordata; class Mammalia; order Chiroptera; family Phyllostomidae; genus Anoura; species Anoura caudifer. The sequence continues at coordinate 4,247 of PVKU01002477.1, read as the reverse complement.
CATCTCAGGCCACTGTGAACTCCAGAACACCTCTCCCCCTCGTTGTTTACACTCCTCCTCGGCCTTTAACGGATGCCAACACAGCATCACAGACCTTCTTACACACCGGTCCCATCTCCCCAGCGACACCACTGCGCAGTCTTTGGGAGACCATGCCATGTGCATCTTTTTATTCATTAGCTTGTGCACAGGATCTGACCCATGATGGGTGCTCCTTAAGTTCAAGGTCTGAATGAGAACATGGACACTGTATTTATTCCTTATGTGTCACATTTTCTCCAGTGGTCCGTTCCATTGTGTAGGCTCTGAATTCCACATACATCTACAACACATGCAGTGGGTGTGGTAGGGTTCGAAAGTTAGCTCCCATTTAAAACCAAGAGCCCGACACTCATGTGCTGTCTGGGGCCAGGCAAGTAATTAAGTAAGAGTGTCCACCCATGTTCTTGCCACGAAGCCATGCCTGTCTGCCCAGCTGAGAGCCAGCAGGGCTGAGCATGTTCACCCAACAGGGTGCGCCCCTGAAGCGCTACCTCCATCAGCTCTTCCTGTTCCCTTAGCTCTCAGCTACGGCAGTTTGCTCTCTGGTTGAGACCCTTTTGCCACCTTGACCCACATGCAAATGTGCGGCTGGGCAAAAATGCACAGACCTGCCTTCAGACCCACCCTAACCTCTGTCTGTCTACCTTTCATACAGAGCCTGACTCTCAAAAGTCAGTGCGATCTCACCAGACAACTTGATTTGTTGGCTTCCATGTCGGGCCCCAAAAAGGTGCTCATCAAGCTCCAACTCTCTGCTGCCCTCAGCAGGCCCATGGTCTCACTGCCTCTGCCCTTTGACGGGCTCTCTGTGTTCCAGACAAGCGAGGAAAATAAGGTCTCGCAGTCCGACACTGAGCTTGTATTTTTGTCAAGCGATTTTGTGTGTGTGAGCATTAATTTTGGTTCTGGTTGTGTGTGGACTTTCTTGCAACTGCTGCAGGTACATTATGGTTTTTCTTCCCCACAGACCTACCATCTACCTTTTCTTCTACCTAAAACAGCAAGGCTACGAAGTGCAAGTCAATTATTCTGGTGAGGACAGCATGGTTTAACCAAAGGCATGCGACATGTAGAGTGAGACCGGTCTGAACGTTTTAATCCCAACTCTGCCAGTCGCTGGCTCTATAAATGTGGGTAATACTTTTCCGTGTCTTTTTTTCTGTAAAAAGGCACTGTGTGATAATACGCAACGATGGCCCTCGGTACTGTTTTCTTCCTCCTTCCTCATGAAGTGTTTTGGGCTTTGAGTTAGTCATCACCTTTTCTGCTATAGAAATTAGCAGTCACTGTGTGGGAGACTTCTGTCGTCTACCTCTTCCCTCCATTTCCCCATCCCCCTCTTTGTCTTCTTCAGTCCGTGGTCTCTTAGCTCCAGGAGAGAGAATACGCAGCAGGCAGACGTTTAGTTGACAAGCCCAGCACTTTCTTCCAGCCCTGACTGAAGCATCTTACTTGACCTGCAAGCTCAAGAACCGTTCTTCAACTAAGCCATGACCCTCATGAAATGATAGTCATATGAAAACTAGGCAGACGACTATGTCCTAGGAAGCAAGCCCGAGTCTGGAGGGGCCTCCTGGAAGGCCACGGTCCTCGTTTCTAAGTCTAATAGCCAAATGTGACTCCACCAGCCACATCAGGGCAGGACGTGGTCTACATGACCACCTGTCAGATTTTACCGTGTCAGAGATTTGATGGACCGCATCACTTAATCATCAGAGAAGCGTAGGGTGCTTACCGTCTCATTCCCATCTTACACACGAGGCAGCTGAGGCTGAAAGAGGTGGAAGAAACTTGCTCTGTGTCTGTGACTAGCAAAGGTCAAAGCTGGGGCTTGGACCAAAGTCTGAGTGGACACAAGCCCTTGCTTGTATTGACTGGGTTCCACGGCCTCTAAGAAGGGATTCTGGGAGCGGGGGTGGGGAGGGGGGCCTGAAAGGGTGTAGGCCTTCATTTGGCTCTGCATGGAGCCTCTCATTGCCCTGGAGGGGCTCTTCAAGAGTAAGTAAGAGGCCAGTGTTAACTACGATACCATCAACTATGCCAGATTCTAGCCTTTTGTCCATTGTTGTTCCAGCGTTGATTGATTGATGTGACATTTCTAAAGACTGCATCAGCGATTCACGCTTTATTACTCCTGAGTTAGTGTAATGCTTCCGATCATCTTGTTGCAATCCAGCACAATTATCTATAATTAAAAATAAATTCCTATTGGGTAAGAATATTAGTTCCTATTCAAATCTTTTTGTTCGTGCCCACCGACCATCACCCAGCTCTAACCAATAACCCTGAGTACCTGCTGTGGAAGTAACTTTGTCCTATCCAGCGAATTTCCACCTTCTGTACCACAGCCAGTTCTCTGGGCTTCAAGACCAGCACTCCTTCGGGCCTTGTGCCTTGGTAAACGTTCTTCAAGTGACTGGCTTTTGTTTGTTTGTGGTTTAACTGACTTGGAGATGCCGATGAAAATGATGAAGCTCATGCTAGGACAAAACCACACAGGCACCTGTACAGATTGTGCATGGCCTTTCGGGAGGGTCAGGGATCCCCCAGGACCAAGTTTCTCCAAGTGGGGTCCCTGAACCAGCAGCATCAGCATCGCTGGGAACCTGTCAGGGAAGCAAATCCTTCTGTTCTCCTGAATCACTGACTCTGGGAGTGGGGGCCAGTAATCTGGGTTTTAAGAAGATTTCCAGGTGATTCTGATGTCCGGAAGCCATGGCACTAAGACGACTTAAGAACATCACCATGTCAGGATGGCATCTGACACTGCAGTAAACATCAGCACGTCTGAAGGCAGAAGAGGCGGTGGGTCCTTGCAAGCTCTGAACCTGTTACCTTAGGGTGTTGACAACTGCTTCATGGTTCAGACCCAGGAGACACCTGTCCCCTGGGAGCAAGGAGGAGGCTGGTGGCACTATCACCAAACTGTCTGGGGACACCCCCGGGAAAAGCTTCCAGGTGCCCGGGAAAACTGGAAAAGACTCGGGCGGCAACAGAAACAGGCAGATCCCCTAACTGGGTCCAGACATCCCCACCCTTGGTCAGTGCCCCAGTCTGGGAATCACCCTCGCTCACGGCCAGGGGATCTCTGGAGACTCTCAGTCTGTCCGAGAGCCGGGTGTGACTAGGGAGGACACGGTTTGGTGCGCAGGGTCTCAAGAAGTCAACTCTTGAGGTTGTTTTCTAACTTTTTTATTTTTATTTTCTACATAGTTAAGGTTTACTTCTCAGCGAGGTAACTCAGTCATTGAAGCTGCTGCACATTTAACTTTTATTACCTGAGGACAGATTACTGAGATTCATAAAGAAGTTGTCTGTCACCTAAGGCCTGAGTCTTTCCTGAGTAAATGGTTTGACTTTGAGTTTGTTGACCTAATTAACCACAGCAATTTGTCCTCACCTTATCAATTCCTGTCCCACCTCTTGTCCCCTCTCTGCCTAAGCCCGCCATCCATCCACCTAAACTCAGTGCAAGGAATTTGCACCAAAGAAGGACAGCGCGTTTCCATTTAGATATTTATTGTGTTAAGCATTTACAAATGTGCTTTAGACTCTTAAGTATTAAAGTGTTTACACTTTAAATCAGCTTGTGTTCAGTGGTTAAATCTCTTATAAATTCGTGCTGTCGGTTTCAAGGAAGGACCAGATTCGAGAACGTCAAGGAAAGAAAATGGAACAAAGCTGGGATAACTTGAAAGCAAGAATCACTGTACTCTTCACACCAGCTCCTCTGTCCCGGGTGCTTCCTGACCCTTCGGGAGATGGTCGGGCTTCTATTCACGACCCCCTTACTAACACTGTCTTCTGGTTGTGTTTTTGTTATACACTTACAGCATTACTTTATGAATACCTGTTTCCAGGTCTGTTTCCTGGCCCGGTGCGAGCTCCTGAAATTCGAGTGCTGGGCGCTATTCACCGCTAGGCCTTCGGCACACCTCCCAGGCTAGCGCACCCCAGAAGCTCAGTAAGCACCCCGAGTTCAGTGTTAGCGCACGAGCGGCTGTGCGGCTTGTGAAGGGGCGTCGAGGGTTAGAAACTGAGCCCCGTTTTGCTGAATGCGCAACCTAGCAGATCAGTCAAAGGCTGGAGCTGCTTGGCTCTATTGGCAGCAAGGAAACCAAGATGCCTTTGGACAGACGTTTTTTCTCTTCCTACATGTCAGATTTTACTCTAAAGGGAAGGGAAGGGGAGGGGAGGAGAGGGGA